>PPHD01003546.1:0-29400 GCA_002909625.1 Bambusicola thoracicus | reverse complement strand
TTAATATGTATTTTAAAGCTTCAGTATGTAACGTTTTGTCACTAGCCTAGGCAGGATAAGCCATTTGTTACTCACACGGATCTCTGCCAGTATTCATTATTCTTGGCTTGCTGATCCCTCTGGAGCTGCAAACACAGCGCCCCACACAAGCCTACTGGTGTACCTTAGTCGTAGACCTCACCGCTCTCTGCTCTCCTGGTCCAAAACTTTGCCAGCTCTGCTTCAGCATGGCCTGCGGTATCCTCTGATTTTCCATTTCAAAGTCTCTCTGATGCACACCTGAAATTCTGCCATTCCACATGACAAGCAGAGACTTTGAGGGGAAGAGGCGGAGGAGAGCTAGGAAATCTGTGTCCTTGCGGACAAGTTATACCACTGCACACCTGGCACCTGTGGAAAGAGGCAGAATCTAGCATAGTTTTGTTGAGGTGGGGATCCAACCGCAGCATCAAGTACTGCCTCACCTCAGAGCTGAGTCTTGGTTAAATTCCAGTCCAAATAACAATATCTCACTTGCCTGCAACCCCCTCTCCAACTTTATGGGGAGTTTTATTTGCATCTAATCTAATTGTGATGCCTTCATGTGTTCTTTACCACTTACGTTTTAAATGTGGCTGTATTTCTTTGGTGTATTTTCCATAGATAATGGATATAACTCATGGATACCGGGACTTCTCTGCTAAATAAATGCTCATTATCTTAATGAAGTGATCGTTCTCCTGTTCCCTAATAGAGTACCAGCCACACCGGACACCTAAGCTTCAGTGCCTGCATGGCCTTGACACCAGCTGAGTCAAACACCAAGTAGGAGTTGCAGAGAGGGGCAGAAATCCCCAGTAGCTGAATGCTTTGATGACTTTGTGTCCAAAGCTGTATGTAACCATGAAATATGTCTCAGCGTTGACCAATATTCCCATGACCGGCTGTTTCTCTATAAGGACATGTATTTTTCTCTACCAAGAGAAACTGCATTAGTGCAAAAACTAGGACTGAAGGGACTCCACACCCTGGCTACACAACCACTAAATATCACTCATCTGAACTGAACCCAAGAGCCATGCAGCAGGATGTTCAGTCACACACTAGAGGCACCAGCAGAGAAACTAACTCACTTTGTTCAGTGGTGAATCACATTATGGATTTCCATATGCTGGAAATGAAGCTCTTCAGCTAACCTGGTATGTAGGATTGTCTTGGCTACCAGTGGCATGGCAGAAATGCCATGCTGATGAGCCGAGAGGAGGCTATTGTCCAAGCACAAGAGGCACTGAGTGCTGCAACTTCTCCCTGCCATCACCCTGAGGCTGGGGTGCCAAGCACTGTGCTGGCACAGTGCCACCACAGTCACGGGTGTCTCACCAGCAAAGAACTTGCCTAGGGTGATTAATTGAAAACTACAAAGAGAGGGGGGCACAGAATGAGAAGCTCTTCTTCATGTCCAGGCAACCAAGTGCCAGACTCAACATTCAGGTGCTGTCGAGCCAGATGCGAGCCCAGCTGTAATGAATTCAGCTACATGATGCTGCTGGAGGTAGCACTGAGACTGGTACCGTTGGGGCTTGTTATGTGCAGCAGATACAGCCTACAGCTTGCACTGCTGAAGATTTACCCCAACACGTGCCCATATGTGTTGGTGATTAATATCTTGTTGCCATAGTGCACGCATATCACACACGCCGCCACGAACCCGTGGCACAAGATGCATATATATTGGTGGTCTTGACAACTGTTCAGGGAGAAGCATTTGATTGCCATGATTATTTGCCTTTGCTTCTACATGTCTTGTCCTCGGATGAGGTTCAGAAGATTGCTGTCCTCTTTTGAACAGTATTGGCACCACAACAGAACTGTCACGGGATCTGCCTGCCACAGCTTCCTTCAAAGAATATATCCTCTCCTGCAGATTTCTGGTTAGCAGAAATGATTACTCACATTTTCAGTGAAGAATAATTTACTGCCTCCACATATGAACTAATTGCATTTGGGGAATCAAATTAACGCAACTAGTTCTTCCCTAAGTCTACGGATGTTACAATCACTCCTACAGCAGGTCTCAATTTAGCTCCTTTTCGTTTAAAAAAAAAAAAAAAGAGAGAGAGAGAGATTTGCTGCGAGTTTGATTTGTTGTTAGTTGTAACAATGCAGAATTTAGAGCTATATTTTTGTACGTTATTCATATTGAATAGTCTAAGTAATAATATCCCGAGAATTTCCCATTGTCCGTAGCAGTGTTACAGTACCATCCCACTATCATCACAGCTGCCGCTGTGGGAAAAGCATTCACACCTTTTCAGATGTAGAAGCACACTGCTGCTAACATACCTTGGGGTGGACTTGCTGGATTTTATCAACAAAAAATAGAATCTCAACTTCTTCTGAAAGCTAATTGTCTGCATGCCTGATTGTAACAGAAACCCTGTCAGTAAGCATTCTGTTGGACTTTTTATCCTTGAAACTCTTGGCAGAATACTCACTCATACTTGAACAAAGAGCTTTGCTAAAAATATGACAAGATAGCAAGTATTTTGCCGTGAAAGTCATCTGGAGTCCACTACTTTACTCGTTATACTGTGTATAGCAGTTCTGTGTGGATCTTGTCTCTGGAAATTGCTTGAATCCTGGCTAGACTTCTTTGATTTGCCAGCAAATAGCTAATAGTACTCCTGGTCATTCTCTATCACTGCCAAGCCTTCCCCTCTTACCAGTACCCATCTGTCAGCTCATGCTTCCCAGCCATACCTTCACGCCCTTTTGTTATTCCACTACAGGAATAGGTCGGTGACCATACACCAGTCTTATTATGCAATAAGTAAATAAATAGGAATGCAACAAAGTGCAGAGAGGCCCATTTGAGCTACAGGAGTATTCTTCATGGTCGTGAAGCACATATCTATTTTAAGGATGGAACCCCCACAGTGACCTGACTGGCATTAGTACGTGACCTGCCAACTACTTGAAAACAGGGATATTCTTTTTTAGCCATTTTACTCCTACTGATGTTCTGCAAATTCTAGGATGTAATGTTGAGAATCCATACAACGTCAGTGCAGCAATGGTAAAACATTGGTATTTATGTGGCACTGGAAAATTTAATGAATCTTCCAGTAATCTACCCCCAGATTTCTAATGTTCACCGTGCAGTTTTTTGAATTTTGTGAAGTAAATGTAATATCACTTCAGGCTCTAAAAAGAATGCCAATCGACCATATCTTTAACCTTTATAATCTTTAAAAGCACTTAGGAACTTGCCAATTTTTTTTTTATTTTGAGTCAGCTTTGAGATTGAAGTTGGGTTGGACTCCATATGGACTCCAGAAGAGAGGAGCTCTGTTCCAACCTATTTATCAATCTTATCAAGGCAAGGATTCTTTCTGCTCATCCTGTCTACCTGGGTGGGATAGACAGAAAGTGGGTGGGGAAAGAAATACTTCTGCACTGAAATTTTGAGGACTGGGTACTCTGGGCTGCAACTGCCAAGGAGAGCGAGTGGTGAATCTTTCCTGTGTGACATCCAGCTGCCCACATGGAATAGGCTCACCATTCAAAGTGTAAGAGAATTGGGAAGGGATCATGTCAGAGCACAAGGAAGGCAGGGTCTCTTGCCTGACCGTCACTCTGTGTGATCCTCCAGTGGCACAAACAGCAGAAAAAAAAGAGGAGGAAGCAGCTGAGGATCAGGCCCTGTGGGTTCAGTGAGTCATGACATTAGGGTGATTTTTTTTTTTTGTCATTTGGGCACAGTTGTTCGTCTCATTACAGAGATGCTTAGACAAATAGATGCAGATATTTTGTGTCACAGCTTTGTACCTTCTCATCTACCCTTCTCCATCAACAGCCCTTATCCTCAATAAACTCAAAATCAGAACTGTGCCTTAAATAGCATGACAGCATCTCAGAAACATACTCCAGCAGAGAAGCCTTGGCTTCACGTTAGGAATTCTTTTTCTTCTGAACCGGGGAGCCAAATGGGTGACAAAACAGCAGGATATAAGCCTAAGAAGCCTTGATCCTACAGCCTTTCCATCAGGGCCAAAAGTAACGCTCGTTATCAGACAGGCAAAGTTTGTTTTTTCTTTCCAACCAGTTTCTTAGCACTGATTTAGGCTTCACACTGACACCAGCAAAACTGCACTTAAATCACAGCCCTGAGAACCAGCAACACGTATCCAAAGCTGAGCAGAGTTCAAACCTCAGCCCTGAGCTGATACAGAGTCTTTTCTGTTTTAAATTGCCCACCCACTCACTATTCCCAGCTGCCGAGCCACATAACGTTCAAAGACCACACACAAGGTGCAAGAGCAACAGGGGCCTGTTGAAAATTAAAGTGCAGCAGCTTAGTTGAGAGGATAGGCTCCAGCATTGCTGCCTAGAAAATGGGGACAAGGAATGAGGACAGAAGGGCAGAGGGAGACCATGGGAAATCCATACAGAAAGCGATGGGAATCTATACCAGAGCATGTTTTACTGAAGTTTTCTCCTCTCAGCTCACAAACTAGGGAGGGACAGAGCTTCTCATATGAGTACAGGCAAGAGGCAACTCAGAAGAAGAGGTGATGCTTTCCAGAGGCTAGAGATGATGCTGAGGTCCCAGGGTTTGTTCTCAGCCTGACCGTTGGCTTGTTGAAAGGACCTGGAGCCAGTCAGGAAACCTCTGAACGCCTTATTGCCCCCTCCTGAGCAAGTGTCAGGATCTGTAAGAGCCTCATGTGTATGTCGTGCAATGTGATTGCCTAGTATAAGCAGGACAGCTATCTCCACAGCCCCTGACAGACAGTAAAACTGCCAAAGAGCTCTCTTTACTCTTCAGTGCTACTGCTGGATGGACCTTGCTCTGAAAAGCACTCATGTGGATGCCATCTCGTAGTGCCACCCATTCCTTCTCATCACACCGTGAGAGCACATTACTTTTGAAAATTAGATTTGTGATCCTACTTTGATGACATGAAGACAGAAAAGGGCCAGCATGTGGCACTAGAGATTGGACATTCATGTCCTGTTGTAGCACCTCCACATCTGGAAAAGAGTTGGCCCTTGGCCTGGAACTTACAGGGTCTGAGAGAAACTGTGGAAAGTCAACCCTACCCTGCAAGTATCTGCTCAGATGGCCATCTTTGCCATGATTTTGCACAGAAAGAGACCGTCCACCTCCAAGTGAACATTCTTAAGTTTTGTCCCGTTGCTTCTATACATAATGAACGTGTGTTTGTGTGTTTATACATCAAGATTTTGCGCTTAGTTGCTAACCAAAGCAAAATACTTCAAGGTTGAGTCAAGCTGCACTATAAATGTGGGTTATTCTGCCCATCACTAAATGAAACTGCTTCACCGCTGAGACAAGGCAATGTTGTAACGGCGCACAGCCGCTCGGAACAAGAAACAACGAAGGTGGTTTCTAACAGAAAGTACTCAGGCTGTTTGAAGAGGCAGGCTGCCAGGGCTCTACGGGTATCATCCTACTCCCAGTCCTCAGCTGGGACAGCAGTTTAGGGGAGATGAAAGGAGGAAAGATGAAACATAGCACGCCATGAACTTTCTTACTGCAATTCTGATTGCTGCTAGCAAAAGCAAGTGAGCCAAGGAGGCACTGGAAGGAAAGACTCACTTGAGTAGCCCACACCAAACACTGCGAGGCTGAACTCAGAGCTACACAGTGCAGTCAGCATCTGTGCCTGCCATGATCTCAACTACAGCCACAGATAGGGAAGCGCTCACGGCATTTTGAAGCTCTTGCATTCCCAGATTTGCGCTTCAGAACACATTCCACAACAAACAGAGGAAAAGATGCCGATACTGAAGTTGCGGTAACTAATGCTTTTGCTCTTCTAATTTTGCTACGTTCTAAACATATATATATTTAAATGTACAAAACAAAAAAAACAGGCATACATGAGTACCACTTCTTTCTCCTGACCCCTGTCAGAAACTCGGTGCAGAAAAAAAACCTTCCAGCAATCGCCTGCAACCAGCTTTCTGAAATATCCTACTGTGATACATATCAACCTTTTGCTTTTGATTGATAGACCTTGCTGGGGAAACACGGCAGAACAGATGTGTGTGCATGGGTGCCATCAAATGAATTTTAATGCTCTCTCTCCCCCCTCTCCCACCCACATGCTTATAAAGTTATTCTGGAAGACATGCGAATCCTAAATTATGGGGGAGGGGAGACTGGGGATTAAGGGACATCTGAAGAAAGTAGTATAAAATTGCACTGAAAGCAAAAATCCTCCCACCATAACCTACCCTTGTCCACCTCTGTGTCAACAAATATGCAACCAATTAATGTAATTGCAGAGTTATTTATGGTGCACAGGAAAGTGTAGTCAGGGACCCTGAGAAACAAGGTTGCAGGGATAGGAACGCCCGGGCTTTTTCCCCCCTCCTTCGCAGATGTTTAAGTTGACTTGTGGTGTCCATGTGTCTCATAACCAAGAGCCTGTCTACTTTGCAGGTGTTGCTTGCTCCGTGGGGGTGGGTAAAGTGGATGAAAAGAGACCTGGAAAAGAGTTGGAGTCTTCTGATTTCAAACCGTGACCCAAATATATGGGTTGTTTATAGATATTCTCCCCCTTCGCAGCCTACAAAAGCCACATACTTAATCCCTTCAGATGACCCTTCCGACAGCACCAACAACATTTGAACACAACGGGGAAAAAAATTCTTAACTCCGTGATTTAATTGTTTGGGGTGACAGTTTTGTTACTGTTCAGTGCCCTGCACCAGAGAGGTTTTAATTAGAGCTATTGAGTGGTTTGAATTGGCACAATTAGGGTCAGCATTAATGATTGCTGCATGTGTTCTTTTGAACAGTAAGGGCTTTTTTTTGCCCACAGACAGGAGGGGGTAGCAGCTAATGAACTAGGAGAGTGCAAATTATCTCTGCAAAGCTGGGGCAAGTGTAATGCACACTGGGGATGGAGCAGAGCAGGAGGAGAGAGCTCAGTTTGTGGGGCTGATGGAGAAGTCTCAGCACAACCATTCCCTCTGCTTGCTATTCAATTCCTTGGGTACCGAGGCTGCAGGGAACACTGACAGAGATGTGTCCCTTGCATTGCTACGGAGGGCTTCAGAGAGCCAAAACAAACGCAGCGTTTTCTTACTGTGTAATATAAATATAGTTATAAAAGGAGGTGGGAGAAATGCTGCAGCCTGTTGAAATACAAGGCCCTGCTCATGCAAAAAGTTACTCCCTTGAGTAGGCTTTACCCACTATCCATTCACTTCAGTGGGATTACTGGATCAGTCGAAAGGAACACAGCCACATAAGACATATTTGTGTACAAGCACCCCTCCCATGCATGTGTAGAAACACCTCCCAAATTCTTAGACCTTCCCTAACTGCATTGAAGGTGGATGCAAGAGTCACGTACGTATGACAGCTCTACCAAAGGCCACTCTCATGTCTGCTGGGGGAACAGGAGCCTCCACAGCACCTGCAACTAGACTTAATGAGAGGAATTCCTGGGGCAGATCTGTGGCCAGCCAAGGGCTATAATTTGCCTGTGAGGCAGCCTGAGCCACTTAGCTCATAAGGGTATGCAGAAAAGCTCCTGGGCTGTAGAGGAACACACTGGCACGTCACCTCAGCAGAGTCAGAGGCCTCCTTCTCCCTGATCAGCAGATTGGAGAAAGGACAGGTAGGCAGCAGTGACACCAGCCTCACAGGGTGAGGAATGGCCAGCTGCACAGAACCTCACTGCCTTCCACCATGAGTGTTGCCTTTTACAGTGTCCTTGAACATGAGCAGCAAGACAGCCGTTCTTCATTTACAAGCACAACACATCTCATTAAACTGAGGATGATGCCCAGATGAGCCCAGGTCTGGCCTCCAGAACATCCCCCTACCAGTGATGCCCTGTAGACCTACTTGGGTCTGGCGCCACTGCAGTCAGATGCTGGCACTGGTCTCTTTTTGTCCGGCTCCTGAATACCTGTGCAAGTCAACAGGTTCTCTATAGAACATCATCTCTGCTTGCCTGTAGCAGTGATCTCTCCTGAACACAGATGGAAATGCGTTGTCAGGCACCATGAATCAGAAAGAAGTTGCTTCTTTCTTTAATAAGCTGAGCTAGCTGGCAGAGCAGAACAGGAGTAGCACATATGTACGTACTGTCAGAGGACAGACTCCCATACATTTTTCACAGAACAATTTAAGCCAAATTTCCTGCAGCCATCCCAGAGCCCGGCCACCAACAACCAACCACCCAAGTTTTTGAGGCCGAGCATTCGTGCCAGGCAAGGCTGCACACCCCACTGATACCGGTGTTTGCAAAGCAGGCAAAGCTTTGTGCACCACTGGCATGGAGAAACTTGGTAAAAACCCTGGGTGTGCAATCTCAATTGGGAACTAGCCAAATACTTCACTGCTCATCTATGCAAAAGGAGGCAAAGGTGCTCAAAATATGGAGGGGATAGGGCTCTTTGGTGTGGTTAAGCAGAGCAGAAGTTACCTACAAACAAAAATACACAGTGTTTTGAGGTATTTCAGTGCCTCCTTCACTGAAATAATACACTTCTGTTAAGAAAAAAATGATTTCTCAGCCTTTTTTTTTTTTTGTGAATTATATTATTTAATTATGTGTTTATATTCTGTAGTCCTGATAGAGCTAAAGTTTAATCTGCAGCATAAAGATTAGCCAGCATTGCTTTGCAACCTACTTGTAGCCAATGATTCGATAAAGTTTCTGCTCTCACAACTAGGAGATGGCCTCACTTCGTTCTCAGTGGCAGGAAACTCTGGCCTAAAGTAGACATCCTCACCTCAGGTGTGAGTTACCTACTCATTTGTCAGATTTGTGGCTTTACATGTTCTTTATTACACCTTCTCTCTGTGGTGCTAGCACCCAGGACGGATGAAGGCTCAGCCCATGGAGGCCCTGCCTTCCCCCTTGCAGGACACAGGTGCCCCAGCCTCCAGGACATTAAGTGCTCAGCTGCATCAGACAAAGGTCTGCTGTTGCTGGCAGGAACCAGGGCTCAGAGGTAGATGCAGGAGGGTGAGAACAGAGCTGCAGGTGCTGCTGAACCAAAGCCTGCTGGGGCATGGCCCCCTCAGCATCCAGCAGCACAGATGTAGGTGGCCTCATCTCACCTGCCAGCCCTGAGTAGAGAAGACATCACCTGGCCTGGGCTGACTGGAAGGAGTCAGTTGCACCGAAGTTCAGCAAAAAAGCAGAGCTGAAGAGCCAGGGGAAGGGCAGAGACACAAGGAATGTCTCACCAGGGCTCAGCCCTTTTGCTGCTGACTGCTTTCACCTCCACTCCCTCAAGTCCATCTCATAAGTACTTTGACTGTTCCCAGGTCCAGCGCTTTGGTTTGGGCAGACATCCAGCATCGCTTAGCAGATCCTAAATGACACCTCACACATTTTTGGAAGTATGAAAGAAACAACCAAGCTGAACGATTCCTCCACCCTCAGGGTACTAGAGGTGATACCATAGACTTGCCAAGGAACAAGCAAGGACATCCACAAACATTTCACGACCACCTTCTCTGAGTCTGTTTTGTTATTAAACTGCTATGGGTTTTCACGTTAGCTGGAAAGTTAAACATACAGCTGCTCAGATATGTCCTCCACCTTAATTTTCTTTCTGCATATCCTCAAAAAGTTAGGCCCTCAGAGACATTTCAGTGAAGGCCTGGGCTTACATAGTCAAATAAGTGTAGTAATAGTCTTCCTATGGCTTACCTACAAGCAAATAATACTGCATCCTGGAGGACTGGGGATGGTAAAGGCATCACAGGCAAAGCATCTGGGCCCTGGCCTGATGCTAAGCAACCCGAGAAAGTTGTGGGAGCTCACAGGATATGACGCACGGACAGTTGGATGTGAGAGGTGATACTGTGAGAGGCTGGGCAAAGCTTCAGCCTTCCCTTGTGGTGTTGAGTTTCTCAAGCGGTTAAGGGGAATGTATGTGAGAAACAACTGAACCACACAGATAGCTGGAGGGGAACACTAAGGACATACTGGGAAACAGAACCTCTCCAGGCCAGCAGGCCTGGTACCCATGCTGGTAACAGCACATAAGGCTGCAATAATCTAGCTAGCAGCATCATAAACCGAAAAGTCAGGTGAGCACCTAGACTGACAGACTAGGCATCCCAGCATCACTGAGTTAGTGCCTATTCCAGGCCTGGCATCATTAGCAACTGCTCCATAACAGACAGCATTCTGGTTTTTCAGTTTTCAAATCAGTTAATACAGATAAACTCTTGAGAAAGAAGAGCACCTTCCAGCTCACGCTCTACACCCAATAAAAGCGCCTTCCAGGAAGATAAACTACACAGAGAAATCAGAACTTCTCCAGTGCAGGCATGGGTCAGGAGAAGCAGGATACCCAGTGAGCCTGTATCTGAGAAGTGGTGCTCAGCAGTTATGAAAGCACTCCCAGAAGAAGCTGGAAATGCAGACTTCAAAAATGTGTCAGGAGAAGCAAGTTACTCAGCATTTACATCATCTGAGCTCTGGCTGAAGGTTTGATACAGTTTTATTTTTACTGGAATTTGTCAACACATCTCTAACTTAAAGAAAGATATTTGGACTTGAAGCTCCACAGCATTTCATTCACTGTCACTCAGATCTCCCATAAACCAGCAAACTGAGCGTTTTATAACCTCTCCCTATTGGTTTCTGCCATACCACCACATTGCTGTGCTGCAGCCAGACCAGTGCAACTTGCAAGCTAAACTAGAGAGATTAATGACCCCCTGGGGACAAAGCTGCAAGACATCTCTCCTTCGCCTGAATATTGAGCAGTGAATTTCCTCTCACAGCCTTTACACCATATCCCCACTTCTCCTTCCCCTCGCAGGTCCAGAATTTGTCTGAGACCCAGACCTTGCCTAGGGAAGCCATTAGCCCTCAGCTCTTCTTTCCTAGCGGAGACTGCTCTCTCATTCTAGAGCTCCCATCTCAGCCCTTTGCTGAAACCTCTTCTGAATGCAGCTTGTCCTCCAGCCTCACTACAAGGAAAATAAGTTACTTAGATGCTGCCCCTAAGAGCGCTCTAGAAAACTCCAGTGTTGTAATGACACTGGCAGGGAGCTGAAAGAAGACAAGTATTTGCATCAAATTAATCAGATGGAGGATGGACCTGGAGGCATGGCTCAGGTGGCATGGGAGTCTGCCATGAGTTAAACCTGAAAAAGTTAAGCTTGAAAAGGGCCAGCTTTTGTCTTGAAAAAGCAGCAAGAAGTATAGTAGTGTGAACTACATGATAGTTTAGGAACATCAATCCTGATACACACTGCTCAGATTTTTCTAAGTCAATCCATCACTCAGTCCACACTCACAGCAAGCTGATATGCAAGAGTTTCTGCAGCTGGGAAGGGCTTTCCACCTGCACCACAAATTGGCAAAGGTCACGGTACTCAGCAGCCCAGGTCCTTCACCTGCACCCCAGCCCAGTTCTGTTCACTGAGGCACATCCCAGAGTCCTACCATGCACTGATTTCTCAGCAAGCCTGAGAATACTTGCACTTATTAGAGATCTTAAAAGAAAGAGGGATTTGTCACTGTAGCAGCGTATTTCATATGCAATATCGGTTCAGAATGATGTTTTAAATCTGTTTGAAGCACATGCAGCCACAAGCCAAGCACAAGCACCACTGCACAGCGCTCAGGTGCTGAGAAAGAGCAGTACTACAACAAATGCAACACCCTTTCCTTAAAACTGAAAGTATCTTAGAGTCTGTCTGAGGCAACAAGGCTAATTCACTCTTCTGAAAAGATTTCACACTCACCTTAGCAAGAAGAGCCACTAAAGAATTATCTTGAAAGAACTAACATACACAATTCATAGGAAGAAATGCCTTACAGCATCAGCTCTCCCAAGTGTTGCTAACCTCTGAGAGCATGGATATTTTGGTGGGAGAGTCTGAGTAGCGCTCAGTAGCACCGAGCACTATGTCTGAGAAGAGACATCGGTCAAGCAGGTTGTAATGTGAGGACTGCCTCTCCTCACACATTAAGTGCTGTCTTTCCTTGTATATCGCTCTCTTAAGTGGAAAAAAATACTAACCTCAACTGCTCTCTGCACTTAAATCGTGCTTTTGGATGCAGAGGGCTAGGCTGGAGCAGGAAACATAATTTAAGAGCGCCTAGCCTCACGCTTAGTAAATTGGGCCCATTATGCAACCCCCTGTCCGTATGTATCACCTTACATATAGAGTACATATTGATGAAGAGGGATTTTTGCCTGCTGAATAACATCCATATGTTACCCAGGAGATGTTTCCTGTTCCTGGTGCTGCTGCGTCATTAATTTTCCTGCTTGTTTTGACTGTTCATCTCTCAAGCTAAAGCATCGAGAACCATGAAAGCCCCAGCCAAGAAAGAGTCAGTAATATAAACATCATCAATATTTATGATGGACACCCAGAGAAAAATATTCCACGATGCAATGCCTTGTTTTCCACTCGGCTAGGATGCCTCGGAGTGCTCTTCTGTTGCAGCTCCCGGCCATCCTCCCCCAAGCACCTCACAACGCCAAGGATTTTCTGTCCCTTTAACAGTCCCCCGGCCCGCCAGACTTCCTCCTTTCATAGCCCCCGGGCGCTCCCCCTTCTCTCCCCCAGGGCTAGTTAATATGTGCCAAATCCTGACACCCTGAATGGTTTCCCAACGCTGACACTAATCACGTTTTCAGGAGCAGGTCAGCAGTGAAGGAGCTGAAATTCGTGTGAAAAAGTCCCCGGGATGGCCCCGGTGCCTCACACCTGCGTGCCCTATTCATCCGCACTGTTTACACATTGTCATCCACAATTAATTCTTTCCAGGGACGCTCCACCGCCTGCCCTCCCGTTGCACAGGGACCCCATTCGGAGCTGTTGTGTCTGTTAAATTGAGCATAGGGTGCTGTGATTAAATTAAGTTTTGTGGCACTCTCTCTCCCTCCCCTTCTCTTTTCCCTCTGCTAATAACGATGCCTGATGGACGATTGCTGGCACTGGAATAAGAGGTAATTACGGGCTCTGTAAGTAGGGGAAGAAAAGTTTATATTTGGAAACGTGAATGGGGACATCTTTGCTGGCTAGCCAACATTGCCCTCACTGCGAGGTGGGAGCCTCAGCCCCGTGCAGCGTCTACAGCACAAGGAGGGCACGGGGCTAAGGTTTGCAGACCAAAACTCACTTTAGAGAGCCTCTAAGAGAGCCTAAAAATGAGTTTTCTTCAGCAAGTGTCATTCGCACCTCCTGCTGCAGTACAGCAGTGCTGTTCCCCATGCAGCTCTGTGCATCTGTATGGCATGCATCAGCAAAACCGCTCTTCTCCCAAGTTACCGTACCCAAATGCACCACGAGAAATTCCCTGAGCTAAAGGGCAGCCAAGTCATGTCCACAACGACACAGTTCTGCACCATGGGGCAAAACACAGAATTGGAAAGGCTCATCAGAGGTAAGGAGGAGGAAAACAAGAGCAGACAGGAATCCAACTTGCTTTAGCAGTGTACAAGTTTGTAAAACACCCATGAGGCGGCGGCAGCATTTTTTGCTAAATGTTTTGCTTGTGCGTGGACAACTGTTTTTTATTACTGAGACGTCTGCAAAATCAAAGAGCCATTTTTGCTCGGAACAGAAACGTGCAGAAACTCTCTGAGCAAGCTGAGCTGGGTGGATTTGGCTTTACGCCTCAGCTCAGCCACTCACAGGACTTACTGCCACAGTTCGGCTGCAGCCCTCTGGCACAGCACGCTAAGTGTCACTACAGCAAGAGGAGCAGATCTTGAGCCCTTCCAGCTAGCTATGGCCCAGCTGAAATACAGCCTCTATTTGCCGTTCCAACGCTAGCTCACATCAGACAAAGAAATACCCAACAATCACCTTAGGTTCTGAGGCCCCTATACAAAAGACGCATGAAATTTCAAAAACTCATTGGCTGCAAACACGGTTTATACAGCTTGGAAAATGGCAGCCTTTCTCACTTTTATCCTACACAAGAAAATCGTCCCTGCAAGAGAAAAATCTTCGTGGCAGTAATTAGAAGACCAGCCTCCTCATAAACACTGCTGTAAAACACTGTTGCACACCCATACGAAACGTGCTGGAAAGTACATGCTACATCCCCCTCTAGTGCTGAACCACTACAGAGTAACAGCCCAGCACTGCTGCTGCTCAATTTAGCTGCAACACAGATTTTTCTGCAGCAATTTGTGATTAAGCCCCATAAATGAACCACAAAGGTGGCTGCCACATGCAGAAGCATCCTTACTGGATGACTGCTCCACAGCAGATGGATTCACAGGGACTGAGGAGCCTGAGATTCTTTGAAATCAGTGAGGTTTAAATAACTTCTGAACACTCACACGAACCCGGGACACGTCTGTTTAGCTTTCCAAGTCTCCTTACTCAGTCTGTACTCCCACTGGAAAACTGAGCCTCACATATCACCCCTGATCAACACACATCCCACAGCATCCAAGGCACCTTCGTGCCGAGTGATACTGGGGATAACAATCCTTCCACAAACACCAGCTGTACATCAGCCTCCCAACCACCCTCCCTCGCTGCAGTCATGGTCCTACAGACCTTACAAAGGGAAGAAGCTCATCACCTTCCCATGAAGCAGCCCCTCAGATGAGGAAGACAAGCTTTCAGTGGCTGCCTACACCCTGTTGCCTCAGCCCATCCCACCACATGCACTTACCAGAAAAGTCAGGTTCCACACCAAGGTCACATCAGCTGTACAGGTCACCAACACTCCTAGCAGCTCACACCAGAAGCATTTAGGCCTCCAGCCCCATTTCCCAAGCACGCAGACCAGTATATGTTAGGCACCCTCAACTCTTCAGAGCTTTATGAAGCAGAGCTGCTCCAGGGGTCTGCACTCACCTCACACCCCGCTTTGGGCCAGCCTCAGCTCGTTAGCAGATGAGGGAGGAGGCGGGGTAGGGCCAACCGTTAGGACACAGGTGGGTGAAATGTGCTGAAGTGCAGAACAGCTGAGCACAGGTGTTTGTAATGGAGGCATCTGAGCAACCCTACCTATGAAAATGTGAAGAGAAGGCTCATATTTAAGTTATTTTCCTGAAGTAGAGCTACAAGAACTTGATAACATAATTACAACAAGTCCTGCAAGCTGCCTACCTCCCTTTTCTCCCACTGAAACCAATGAGAGTGGAAGACATTCAGCACATTATACCCTTGCTCAATTCATAAACGATTTACATAAGGATGCACAGTTCTGAAGTGCTCTATAAACATGTATTATTCAACAATTAAATAGTTAAGATAATGCCCTGGTATTTCTCTGGCACTCCCAAGATGACAGACATCCCTATAGCAACGCAGCGGCCATGGCAATGCACGCTTGGCGAGGCGATGCTAGTGAGGACCTTTGCTCTCCAGCCCTCCAAAAGTCATGCAGGGCAAGCGGAAGGGGGCTGCCAGAGGTGACATGCAGGAAGGAGGCTTTCAATTTTAATGGAGATTCTTACGATGACAGTCTATGCAAATAGGTACATGAAAGAGGAGAGGAAACAGACTGGGGGAAGGGGGGGAGAAATTAACCCTGGTTCGGATTTCAAAGCAAGGCAGGAATAATTTTTGTGGCTAAGAATAGTTGCAGTGCACCTTGTTCCCCTTGGTCTCTGCCCTGCATAATCCTTACGTTCAGGCTCTGAAATTACAGCTGGGGGGAGGGAGGCCAGTGTTCACAGTCCAGGAAACACCGCTGCCAGGCCTCGGCTCCATCACCTTTATGGCTCCTTTGTGTCACCAAAGCCAGCTCCAAACAAAGGACTGGGCCCTCTGCTTTGCAGGGCTCTTGCAGTTGTTTTGCAAATGAGATTGCTTGATTGGTGAGCAAAATCAGAGATCTTTTGAAGATGTTGCCCAGGAAAGGGGGAGGAGGGTCACAGCCATCCCCCACAGCAAGCAGTAGGATCAGCCTGATTGAGAATGAACTGAAGTGGCTTTTAGGTAAAATTCTTCAGAAATCCCAGTGAGACCCTTCAGCCGTTTCCAGAAAAGAACGGGACCTGTCATCGTCCCGAGAGAAACCGCTCTTCTTATTTCAGCCCTCTCACCCTTACTCCCCTTTGGGGCCAGCTGAGACAGAGCCCCACGCATAGGGCTCTTCTGCCTATCCAAGGCGCATGCTTTGGGCTCTCCTCAGACACAGGGCAGGAGGCAAAGTGCAAGGGATCAGCACACAGCCCTGGGGAGCCGATGGATGTAGGTCTTGTCGACACCTAGGCAGGCTCACTGGGAGACTTCCTTCTTTTTTGGTCAGAAAACAGTTTCTGCAACACGAAAAAATGCCTCTGGGAAGACGGGGATGCTGCAGAAAAGATTTGTGCTTTGTCGGAGGTGAACCGAAACAGAGTGCTTTGATTAAACTGCACCCAAATTGTTCATTTTGGTTGAGTTCAACTTCAAAATGAACTTTCCCGAAAAGGCCTCTGTTCCTTCCTGTATATGGGGCCTTGCAGCTGAGCTGCATTTACCGAGAACAACGTGGATGTTGCCCAAGCCTTATGGGAGCTGGGCAGAGCTCCCAGGGAGCACAGCCCAGAGGAGAGAATGGGACCCAAACCCAAGGAAATGCACTGCCTATTTTAATGTTAAGCAGACTTAAAACGAAACGTTTCATGTCAGTTCAACAAATTGAAACAAAACATTCCTACCTCAGAAACGTCAAAATGCTTCACTTTGATCCAAAAAAATGTCAAAACAGAGCATGTAGACATTTCTGAACATGACTGTTTTAATTCCAGGAAGCAATATTTTTCCTGAGTTTTTTGCTCCAGTTTGTTCTGTTCTGGAGAACAGAGGCAGAAATTCGCAATTTCACATAGTTCTCCTTAGAATCATTTATCACAGGAGGGACCAACATTGCCTATACACGTGCACACATGAGCAACCTCACTCGCATATCCACACTGGTTACACCTGCTGCCTGTTCCCTTTCCAAACTGCTTTCACCACCCGTATAGATGTGCTGTGGCCAGAGGATGCCCTTCAGCTGCAGGAGATCTCAAGCATCTGGTTACATCCAGTGTAAGCAGGCCATGCTTTCACACACAAGCAGTGGCTGTCCACAGAGCAGCTTAAGAACAGAGTGTTTAGGATGTCATCCCCAGTGTTGCTGCAGAGCTCATACACAAACCAGTCCTCTTCCCCCAGCCAGGGCAGGTATGGGTTTTGGTCTAAACCATTTCAGACACACAGCGTAGAGTGCCAACGAGAACTGTTTGAATAATCCCCTGCTTTGGGGAGCAACGCTTATAAGGGTGCCCATGAAAAATGAATGAGCTGGGCAGAAATCTGACAAACCACTCCAGTGCATTTTGACCCATGAACTTAATTGGTATTGCTGAGGATTACAGGTCCCCAGTGTGGTTAACAGCACACTGCATGCCCAAGAGGGGTCCACAGGTCCCTTTTCATCTCAGCGTGTATAATCCTAGCACTGCATCTAGTAGCAAGTTTGACTATTTGTCTAGCCACAACTTACAGAATCACAGAATCTTTTGAGTTAGAAGGAACCTTCGAAGGTCATCTAGCCCAACTCTCCTACAAAGAACAGGGGATTTATTTCAGGTTGCTCAAAACCCCATTCAGTCTGGCCTTGAATGCCTGTATGGATGGGGCATCCACAGCCCATGAGCAACCTGTTCCTCACCTCTCTTGGCCTTCTGGTCACAATTCTTTTGATGCAATCCAGGATACAGTTGACCTTCTGAGCTACAAGTGCACATTGCTGGGTCACATGGAGTCTTTCATCAACTGACACCCCCCAATCCTTCTCCTCAGGCATAGCACTGTTGCCTTCCAGCCGAAGGCTGCAAGTGTGGCTCCATGTGTCATGGAACCCCTGGAGAAAGTGTTCCTCTTCCACAGTGAAACAGCCAAATCCTCCCCTGAGCTTCCCCATCAAAACCTTTTAGCTGTTCTGTGCTTATCCATACACTTGAGATAAACCATTTTTTCCCAGAAGCCATCCTAAATCTCCGAGTATTTATTTTGCATAGTCCTTCAGTGCTGATTCCTTCCGCGTTACGCATTCATAAATGGGACTCCTTGATGCTGAGTCCCAACTTGCATCTACAGGGCAAGGTGTCTGCATGTAGGTATACCACACTCTCTTGCCTCGGTGGGACAGTTCACAAGGCTGGACTTCGGCCACATGGGTCTCAGCCCTTTGGCCCAGCCTGGCCAGGACTTCCCTAGTGTACTCCACACTCCTCTGCTGTCAGACCCTGGGTATTTAATCCCTAAGTTTCCATGCTACAACCCAGTCTTTGCTGGATGCCTTCACCCGGGTGAACTTCTGTGCATCCTTATGTCTTCCTCACTGGGATAAAAAGCTTCTTTTACATACTTCCCAGTAAGAACTTCTGCAAAACAACAACTCTCATCAGTCCCAGACATAAACAGTTGCAGTGCTAGGATATGTATTTCTCTCATTTTTCATAAATAACACTTAATAATTCATTCTGCTAATTCTGATCCTATCCGAATTTTCCAAATTAATTCACCCTCTAACTGTGTAAAAATAAACTGCAGGAACAATTCATATTGCATCTACAGCTGAAGAAACTCTCTTGGGTTCCACTGTTTCCCAAATAGTACCCTCCAGGCTCATTCCCTGTGGGCTGGCTGTGGATCAGCACTTGCAGGCTCTCTCAGAGTTTTGGATCTTATGCAAAATCCATCTTCTCACTGAGTCCTTGCAGTGTCTGCACATGCTTCCTGTGACAGCCTAAAAGAACATCCAGAAGGCCTTATCCATCACTGGGCTGTCCTGGGCTGCAAAACGAGAGTGGATGTGAGATGGGCCAGCTTCCAGGTGATGATTGTTCCCACCTCCTAGTAACAGCTTGCAGCAGCCTTGCCAGTTGCTGTTGTACATCCCTAAATATAGGAAGGTTTTAGGCTTTGAAATGCGATTGAGATAATTAAGGGTTCTTCCTTTTAGGGATAAAAGTGCAGTGACATTTCGTGGAAGCAGTATATCACCTTTGGGAATCATGGCATGCATTGTTTTAAAAATAAAGAATAACCACAGAAACAGAGGAAATCAGCATGCAGGTTATGCTCCAAAAGTCTCCTGAGTGAAGCTTCAGACGTACTCTGCTGCAATCAACCTCCTTGAAGATTATTTCAAGGCTGTACTAGTACGTGGATCGTGAGTGTGACTGTTACCATGGGCACACGTCTAATCAAATGGATCCTAATTACGTCTATTACCCAATTTGGCACTTGGAGAGTGCTTCAGTGATTATTCTTCTGCTTGTCTGACAAATAACATGATTATTCAGTAAGCTGCATATGTTTTAATGGAGCATTTTTGTTCCTTGATAAGAAGCTGTCTAACTAACTGAAAGTGCTTTTCACTTGCAAAGGCATAGCTAATATTAGCAACCAGACTCTATTCATTACGCTTAATAACCTAATAAATATATTTAAGACTCTGTGCTACGCTCAGTTACCTTTAGAAAGCACTTTATCATTAGTCTCTAAAAGCAAAATGGTCTCTTCTTTTCAAGGATGAGAGCACTTCTAAAACTTCAGTTGAAGATCATAGATTACAAATGCAACTCGTGTTAAAAATAGGTTTAAACATTGATACTTGTCTTTAGCTTTAAGACTGAAAACAGAGTATTTATATAAATCACAGATTTATGAGAGAAGCAAGGCATTTTTCAGGAATAGGTCAAAAAGAAGCAGGTGATGCTGATGTTCACTGTCTTTTGCCAAACTTATGCCTTTCACAACATGAGAAAAAAGAAGTAAAAAACTGGCATTTCTCCTGCACTACCACAGTTCTCCCTGGCACAAACAGAAAACAAGGATTTTCCTCTCAAAGGAAGGATGTTGCCAGCAGGACAGTGGGACAGGTAGTGATGGAGGCTGCAGAGCTCAGTCATGCTTTATATCAACAGAGACAAGACGGGAGCCTGTCAGACCTGTGTCAATGAGAGCCCAGCTTCTAGGGACACAAGATGCAGACAGCATCTCACTTTCCTTCTCTGTCGTTCTGGCAACTCTTTACTCACATAATTGCTCTTTTCAATATATGTGGGAAGTGAACAGAAGAAGGCCCCCCTGGAGTTTTCCTTCAGCACATTTTACTTTCCATCCCCATCCTGCCTGCACAGCCATGAGGAGAAGGCCATGAGGAACTCAGGTTCTAGCAGCCCCTTCCTTCTATTCTACTGTGCACAGAAAGGATGACACAAGGAGAAAGGGAGTCAATTAGTGCTTGAATGAGACAGTGTGATTAGAGTTTGCATGCCTGTCACTGTAATGCTTACCTTAGATGTTATTTGCCTATAGCTGAACAATTAATATTGAAGTAGAAGCTGGAATATTGGTTTATATGGTAAAGAGTGATACTGTGTCATTCGATATTCTCCATGCTGTTTGCCACCCAATTCAGCCTGTAATCTCTTTGCTAATAAATCCTTAGGTTCACAGCTTTAGTTGCTCTGTGCCACCAGGCACTATGAGACTAAACAAGGCCTCCCTCCATCTCCCAGCCCCCACATCATTAAAATTAATTAAACTGTACTGTGGCACCCAGGTGTCAAAGGCACCTGGTCAGTCTCACTTCTAACCACCTATGGGTGCAAGGATGGCAGCACTGGTGAGGCAGCCTGGCCTGCCCTGCTCCCCAGGCACAGCAGGGGTCTGCCTGCTAATCAGTGTTCCCCAGCCACAGGTCAGCACGCCCAGCTATCCGTGCTCCCCCGTGTTTGTCATTTTCCATCAGCCTCCATTTTCCTCCCAAGACTCTTTGGTGTACCAATTAATACAGAGGGTTTTCATTTACTCAAGCCGTCCAAACCAGCACTATGCTAATACCTCACACAATCACTGCCAACAGCTCATAATACATTTTAACTGCTCCTTGGCCTTTGATGTGTTAGCCTTCTGGGCAACATTATCATTACCCTTTATATATCTCTGTAGGTGAACGCAGCACTGTACAGCAGCTTGCATATGCTAACTCTGGGCCAGGGTTTGTCTGTGCCTGCAATAAAACGTGTTGTCCTAGGAATTACATGAAAACTGTGCTGTTTGCTGGTAAAACCCAAAACAAGCTGCTGACCCTAAATAAACAATAATACCATCCTGGGAGATCTTATTTTCAAAGTGGATGAGCAAAGATAGTGAGGAGCAGGACAAGCCAGCAGAGGCCTTTACCTGGGGAGCGGTGCTTGTAAGAAACCTCAGAGGTGGTGAGGACTTCTGGTGGGGTCTGAATGCAGGCACCACGTCAGGGAAAGCAGGTAGTGTTCCTGGCACATGTGCATGGGCTGTAAATAAAAACACCACTTTAGCTGGAGCACCAGATACAACTAAATTCAGGAAAATACAAGAGGCAATTTGTAGGGAGCCGGGGGCATGCATTCTTCACAACTTTGAAGCCATTTACGGTTTTGAGGGCTCTCTTAATGGAAATAGTTACAATTGCATTTCTCAGGGAACATAAATCAGCATGGGTGGCGTCAGGCTGACAATTTGGAAGGGCGCTCAGCCCAGCTTGGAAACTCTGAACACATCCAGAGGTCTGAAAGCTCAGTCTGAGATCACACAGGTTAGCCAAGGTTGGCTTACAAAGTCCACACGACCCACAGGTGCTTACAGAAGGTGGGTGGAGAAACAAGCTCCCTAAAATAAGCTATTCCTGTGGAAAACAATGGGTAACCAATGTTAGTATGGGCATGCATGGTGGAAGTAAAGTAACTTCTAAGCAGGGCTGTCGAAGTCAGCATGAGAAAGTTGTCAGACCCTGGTAGTGCATCCCTGATCCCGGCCGGGCCACAGCACCCAAACTGTCCCCCTGACTCTGCCATGCTCTCTGACACACAGTGGTCCGCAGCTCTCCTAGGCCCTATGGCCATACTACAGCTACACAGAAAAGATCCATTCATTGTCGCCCTCCCCTGATCTCCAGACAGTCCTTTGTGGCAGCATCTCCCGTCCTCCTCCACCTTCTCACAGGGATACCATTTCACCAAAAAGGTGCTGTCCACCTTCATCCCAATTTCCCAGTGGGAGAAGTGACTGGCACTGGGATCACCAGCACCCCTCACACGAGGGGAACTTGGGTTTCAATGCTACCAGTGCTGGGTCTAGTTTCGGGTAGTGCAGCAGGCCTGAACAGCAGGCCACCACGTTGAGACAGCCAGAGCCCAGTGCATCCCCAGCACCACAGCAAAAAGCATGGGGTGGGGGGAGCAGCACTCAAGTACAAAGGAAACAGGCCCCTGAGAGTTCACTGTGAAGAGCCGCTGACATGCACAGCTAGCACTGAGGAACGCAAACCATGCTTTCTAAAAATATAGAAGCACAGTGCTCAGGGGATGGTGGCTCAGAGCAGAAGGCTGGCTCCGCCATCACACCCCCATGGGGCTCTACAAGGGGCACACAGCCTTCCCATGCCACCCAGAGCAGCCTTGGAGAAGTTTTTCCATCTCCTAGGCTAGGAGATGCTCGCAATAACAGATGCTGCAGAAGGCCACAGGCTGCCACCGCACTGCACAAGTGAGCTCCAGGCTGAGGGAGTCCCCTCTTTTATGAGTCCTCAGGGAAGGTCACAGCTCTCCAGCAGGTTCTGCAGGGGGAGATGGTTCTCCCAGCTGAGATTTGGGTTTGCAGACCTGAAGCATGTACCCAGACACACCTGCATTGGGCATACAGCCTATCATCTGCCATGGGGATGAAGATGGCCATTGGCTGTCCTTTCCAAGCCCCCAGATAGGGCAGGTGGAGAGCACTCCCCAGCCACCCATGCCGCACAAGAGGGTGAATCCCACCACCTCTGAGCCCTCACGAGACTCTTGGCAATGGGTCCTTTCTGCCATCACCCTCCTCAAATCACCTGGAAAGGGCTGGCTGGCCCACACATGTACCCAGGGCTCTACAGGACTCGGCACCATGCCCTGTAGATGTGCAGTCCCATCCCACACAGGGAGGTGCAGATGCAGAAAGCGCACAGTTTTACAAACACAGAAATGGTTAAAATCACGGGTAAATAAAACTTGCAGTACAAAAGCATGTACATTTCTGGGCAAAGAAAACCATCCTTTCCAGCACTGCCAACCCCACATACTCTAAAATTATGTGTGAGGCTCCAGAGAATCATAGCTTAAAAATCACAAGGGTTTTTGTTCTGGTTTTTAAAGAAAATTACGAATGTTTGAGCTTTTCCTAATTGCACTCCGGTTCCTTGAACTTTATGATCACATTTCTTTTTTTTTTTTTCAAAACTTTTCTCCAAATCCCTGAAGGCTACAAACTTCTACATTTTTATTATAAAATAAAGTTGAGAACCTCACCTAATGCCCAGAGCTTTGGGGCAAACAGCAAAGATCAAAAGGCTTACATTAAAATTAGAAGAGTAGGAAACACTGGAGATCTCAAGAATGAAAGACCTTCAATGCATTTCTTGCCTCTTGCCATTTTTCTCTACTGTTGCGCAAGAGCTTTTAGAAAATACTTTGCTGTTTCAAAAAACATCCCATTGCTTAAGTGCATTTTTTGCCAACTTTAAGAGGAGGTGGTCAGTAATGTTTTGCCTCTGAGAGCAACATTGTTTGCAGTCAGCAGGCACAGAAAAGTCAGCAATGGAGGCTGCTGCTCCAGGCTGTCAGAGACAGAGAAGCATGATGTCTCGAGAGCACGTTGTCTGCTCTGCATTGCTATTCAGGGAGTGAGGAAGGTGAAGTGAAGCTATTCATGGAGTGAGGAAGTGAACCATTATTCAAGATCAAACCTGACCTGACCTTCAGTCTTCAGCATGATCTATGCTGGCTTTACAAAAGAGAAACTTATTGCCAAAAATGGGGCTGGAGGGTGCCATCCAACTTTCTTTCCTCATTTTCTTTAGCAGTGAAGGCCAATACGCCTTTCCAGGGATACTTGTGCTACAGGTTAGAGAAACTGGGATAAATGTATCAGTTTGTAAAGGGTCCAGTGATCCTCCAAGATGAAAGCTCAGTTTGAGTGTGGGCTCACTACCAAGCCTCTTGAAAGGGTCTTGAGTTGTAGCAACCTGATTATTGATTGCTGTCTGTAAGAGAACTTGATACTCTCTGGTGTACTGGTCTTGTTAGCTTTATTTACCATAACACTTCCTGAAACATCCTCTTGTGGAGATAATGGCTTCCTTTGTTTGCTGTCAGAACGAACAAATGGAAATAAAAACACGCTGCTAATAATTGTGTCCTACTATAATTAAAGCAAGACAAAAGCATTGCACTGCTGGGTTTGGCTCGCCGTTGCCTGGGTGCTTGGACAAGACCTAGCACAGGAGGTGTCCACGAGAGCAGCAGCAACCAAAAGACAACAGTGCCTAATTCAGCCAGGGAACTCAAATCCATGTAGCTTCAGCCAGACCAAAAACTCAGCAAAACATCCAGGAGGACAAGGAATGCATTTGGAGAATCAGAATATTCCACTCTTCAGGCTCCAGCATTTCATCTGTATTTCTTAATGGGAGCAGGAAGAAACTGTCGCGCTGAGCTGGTTACTCCATGACTGTCTGATGGAGATTCACCTCCCTCTGTTTACACACATGGTGGCCAGAGACAGAAGAGGACAGAGGATGGATGTGTCTGATTCCTTTAACACGGTAGGGCAAGAAGTGAGGCTCTCCTTTCCTTCTGAGCAAGTAAACAGGCACAAACCAGGCAGAGATCAGGCTGTTTCTGAGCTCACCAAGAGGAAAGCAGCAATAGGGCTGGCAGTCAAGGCACACAGCTCTGCTGGCATGCAGACCAGAAGCCAGCAACCTAGAGTACTGCTCCCACAGCACTCGTGGGCCTTAGGAGCTGCAAAAGGCAAAGACAGATGGGGAAGTACACAAATAAGGTTTTCAGCAGACCACTTGAGCTTTTCATGGTCCATTGGCATCAAACAGAAAGGACATCCCAGTTCAGTCAGGATGAAATGGGACTTTAGCAGGATGGTGCCCATGGCTACCAGTATGCTGGTGCCCTGAGCTTTCCTCACATCAAAGGACACACCTTGAGCTCATCACACTGGGCTCCCAGTCTTCCCAGCGCAGCATCAAGGCACAGTGAAGCCCAGTACTACATCTCCTTCCAGAGTCTTTCTTCTCACCACTTCACTGCCAGGAAGCAAACACGCTTTCAGCACCTACCTGTAGAGGTGGAATAAGGGCAGAAAATTGCTTCCCATTATCCTATGGCATGGGCAAGTAAGGAAGTAGGTCCAGCTCTCTCCTCTCAAGCAGACAGCAAAACCCCCTACACATCCTGCCTTCTTGATCAAAGAAGTTTAAGACAAAGGGAACAGTGTAAGTGGGAGAAAATAGAGAAGCACTTTTCCAAAATCCAAACTAAAAAGTGGTGAAATAACCACATCACTGAGCACTCTAAAAGCCTGTCCTGTGAACTAATGTATCCTCTTTTGCTTTTTCACTATTTAAAGACTCTACCTCTTCCCTGTGCTAACAGTCAGCAATACTGCATGCCTTCCCAGGGGCTTAATGCCGTGTCTCTGCTGTGGATTTGATTAGGATTCTTTAGCATCATCAAGCATCCAAACCCAAGGAAACCTTTCTGTAGCTAGGAAGTGTTATGCTCATTTATTAAGCTCCAATTGCCTCAGGTCCTTTCTCCACCCCACACAGGAGACAGTGAGAAAGAAGGGAGCAAGGTCTAGGCTGACGAAGGTCATCTACAGGTCTGCAACAACCTGAAAAGGGATGGCAGCAAGATGGGGGTTGGACATCAGGAAAAACTTCTCAGAAAGAATGATGAGGCACTGGCACAGGCTGCCCAGAGATGTGGTGGAGGCACTGTCTCTGAAGGTGTTCAAGAAGGTAGATGTGGCACTGAGGAACATGGTTTAGTGGTCACACTGGGGATGGGTCGATGGTTGGACTTGGTGATCTCAGAGGTCTGATAGTGATTCTATGACCTGCTCAGTGACCTTTTCAGCCTAAGCCTTATAAGTAAGGGCAACGTGGATGTCAATAGCTCTTTCTGACTCATGGGGAAAATCTCTGTAGCAAAGTAAGCTTACACATACCCTTCTTGAAGCATCTACTGTGCCTGTGGGAGTTCTCAGCTTTGCTGAGAAGACTGCAAGAGTAAGAAAGAACAGAGACATTATCTTCAGACACCACAGTCAGTGATGCAAGGATGCCAAAGCAGCAAACAAGAAGCAGAAAAAGATGTTAGCTCCGCAGCAGCACCACGTTCACCCTTATTAACCCAGTAACTCTGAAGTATTAGCGTGGTCCTACAAGGTCAGGTATGCACTTTGACACAACTCTGCTTTGGACTGCATTACTTATATATGAAATCAGAAAAGCTAAACTTAAAGAGGAGAATTTTTTTTTAATATCTGTTTTGATTTAAGACCATTCCAATTTCAGCCTGACCATCAGAAGTGGACACAGCAGAAATGCGGTAGATACTGAGGACATCAAATCAGGGTTAAGGAGCTAGAGGTTATAGGGTCAGCATGCTGATGAATGGTTTGCCCAAATCTGTTCACAGGGGAAGATCGAAGTTTTCACCTGGCTTAGCTGATGGCTGGAGCACGATGTCAGAGGCTTAAGATGAGCTCTATCTATGTAGCATGACTTAGGCTTTGTTAACATGACATCCCACTGATGCCTGCAAAGGCACTGATGACAGTGGCAGGCTCTCCTACTACCTGGGCAGTTTAAACCTATGGAGTTAACACCTGAGCATGGCCTGCCCCTGTGAAATTATTTTAAAAGTAAGCTTGGATACAAATGGTGCACACTAACCTTAGGTCAAGACACAACTGTCCTTCAAAGGTGAAATGCACCTACAACTGGAAGCTGGGGAACCTTCTATCCCCCACCCCAGCTTCCCTAGGCTTATGCCAAAATGGTTTGTCACCTGACCTACAAGAAAACACAGCATCTTCTGAAAACTCATAGCCCAACATATGTCAGAAGAACAGCAGAAAATGCTTGCTTTTCCCATGAAGCTAAGAGCAGTAATCAAGGCTATACAGATTGGATTCAGACTTAGGGAAGGTCCTGATGGTCAACCAACAGCATTTTACCAGACTGAAAGAAACTTAAGCTGTCAAATATTTATGAAGCTGTCTTATACATCTGGTCCCTAAGGAAAAGAAACAGTCAAGATCAACTAGGCCCACTAATTACATAGTTAACAAGTGACTACAATAGACAATAAATAATATCTCTTTTCCCATGGGGAAAACTAAACATCACGGAAACAAACAGGCTTCCTACAGTCTGTGAAATTCCCTCCCACCCTTAGACTTGCCTTTGAAGTGAGCCTGCTCCAATGTTACCCTTTCTGCAGGCAGCGGCAGCAAGCCAAGACATCCATGCACAGCCAGGCTTGCTGGTTTCAGAGGAACAATTTCTCTGGAACTCTCTACACCACTTGAGGTATAAGCACTGCCCACCTGGCCACCAAGTTACTATTTAAAATGACTCCCTTAAAACGAAAAAGGGGCTGTTTTTTCCACTGCCAACCAACTGAAGCACACACTCAAACTGACATTGCTGAGTGCTCCGTGGGCACCCACAAGAGATGAGGCCATCAGGAACATTGTGGAAGGGCATGCTTTCCCTTCTGCTGGCTGCTTAAAATAAGTGTCACCAACTCAGACAGATGCTGGCGCTGCATCTCAGCAGGCACTAATTTAGCCCATACGCGGTGCTCTTACATCATTTGTTCTGGGCAGAGCTTAATTGCAAAATTAATTATTTTCCTATCAAACAATTGTGTAAGAGAGAAGTCATAGGATTTATTTTTTTTTTTAAGCCTGATGGATGCTAAATGGGATTTAAGTATGTATAAACAACTTTGCCTCTTGCTGATGCTAAGAGAAGTGCTGCAGTGACAGAGAGCCAGCAAATGCCCAGCACTGGGACACCGGGGGTAGCCACCAGGAAGGCCATACTGCTGGCCACCTCACCGTGGGGCATGAGGAACTGGGCTATCCACTGCAGGATGCCAGCACAGGCAAGGCCGGTCAGTGTCACAGATGGTGACACCCCAGCAGTGCTAGAGACCTCTAGAAAGTGCTGCTGGTCACTGGGCAGGTGTCTCTCTGGCTCTGTTCACCTGCCAACATGCTCCAGAGCTGGCATGGACACAGGACAGAGGAGAAAACAGCCGTCATCCTGGCATCAAGCTACAGCTTCCTCAGACTGTGGCAACTTGTGCCTACTCTCAGTGGCCCTGCTTGAGCATTGGTCTGGGCCAGATCACATCCAGAACCCTCATCACACTTAAGTCTTCCTGTAATCCTGCAAGTGATTTCCATCTCAAGATGATGCTGTTCAATTTGTCCTCATCATTTATCAGAGCAGAATCAGACATAAACAGACTTAATCACCACCCCCAAACACACAATTTTCCTTGTGTTGAGCCAGACCGAACCACAGGCAGCAACTGCTGGTCACACGGTTCAGAACCTACCTCTTGCACATTCATGAACAAGCCTGGGGAAACCAACGTTTGAGCAGTCCAAAAGGCTGAGAAGGAAACATAAAAGCAGATCACATCCTGCTTTAATTACAATGGAGACCACTATAGAAAAAAATAAGGCTCATCTTGTTTTTAAAGAGCCAAATGTATCTGGAATTCAAATGTTTAACCAGGTGGGCTGCATCACCCAAATGGTAACAGAAATGAGCTGTGGCCTTGGGCAGCCAGAGGTGGAACAAATCGAGGCAAGGAGCGATTTCATCTACAGAAACCCTCCCTCTCCAACCCTGACAGCCACACCTGTGGGGGTAACTCTCCCTCAGGACAGGCTGCTCCAGCCCTTCTGCCTTGCTGTTGGTACTGATCCACCTCCAGTAATCTCTGAGCAATAGGAAAACACTGAGCAGGATGGGAAAAAAGAAAACAACAGGAGTATATGAGCACTAGAACTGGTTTTGGTGCTAGCGATGGAGCCAATTGCATCCATGTCTTACAGGAAAAGCAGCTAAGCACGTAACTGCAGCAGGAAAACCTTACCAGAGCAAAGTAAGGGATCCCAAGATCACACCTCAAGCTGTGGGCCAACATAGTGTGAAATCTGGCACAAATCAAGCCACCACCATCCTTAATCAGGTACATCAGCTGAAGCACAACCTTTGGGCAACAGCTGGGCTGGGCCCAAGTTATGCTAAATTCTGTAAAAACACAAAAGAAATGACAGTCCAAGCTGCAAATGAGAAAAGCACAGCTCGGCCCCCCACCCCTGAAAGATGCACCTGAACCATTTCCTATTTTTTAAGCAGATTGATGAAGTTACATTACAAAAATCACAAAGCAGTGACGCTTTTGCTGTCTTCTCTGTCAAAGTCTACAACATAGTTCACTTTGAGCTCCAGCAAGAGGTCTGTCAACTTCTATATGTTTTAGTTTTAAATATTACCGTTGGTGCCTCAGGCTCATTAGGCACCCTGTGAA
>PPHD01003545.1:0-31122 GCA_002909625.1 Bambusicola thoracicus | reverse complement strand
AGTTGGCTTTCTGGCAGACTAATTTGCTAGTTTTCTCCTTCTGTGAGAATTTGGTGCCAGTAGGAGGGAGGGCCACAGATTTCTTAGGTGGTGGGGAAGCAGCCCTGCCTCTTGCTGGAGTAGCTGGCACTCTGCTGGCTTCAGCTGATGATAAAGCTTGGATGTATAAAATACTGATCTGCGAGCTTCTAGGAGTGATGAGTGATGAGGAAATGGTATCTTCACCTGCAGTCCATGCCTATGAAATGGAATTGTAATCCTACATTTAGCATTTGTTTTTGGCATTTCTGGCACATGAATCATTCTATTTTAAAGTAATGTAAATGTTTGAGGATACAAAGTGTTTAAATACTCTCTCAACAACAGCAGTAATAAAGTTGTAAGCCCAGTTTCCTGGCTCAGTCATACCTAAGTGGTAATAGATAGTTGAAGTGAGAGTCCTTAAAAAAAAAAAAAAAAAAAAAAAAAAAGATGCAGCTAGAAGTGTGGCAGTGAGAATACGAAACCAATGCAGAAGAGTGACATCTGTTCCATTTCATTGAAGTCCCTAGCCAATTTTTATGCATGTACCTCCTTAGTTGTGAAAGTGATTTATTTGCTTAGTAACTCCTTTCATTTCTTTAGTCCCATAATTAGTTGGTAATGCAGTAATCTGGTGTCTATAGAATGAAATAAAGCATACTTTATCCTCCAGGTATTCTTTTTAACCAAAGCAAAGGTAATGAATTTTAATATAGTTTATAATGAAATGTTTGGGGGGGGGAAGAAAGTACAGAAAGGAAAAAAGAATGTGTAAATATATCAGTGATGATTTGTAGCAAACATACCTAGGAAACATAATTATTAGTAACTGTAAAAACAAACAGACCTGCAGTAAATATTTTGACATCACAGTAAATATTCTTAAGAACTATCTGGTTTATACAAGTTTGCAAGTGTACTTTACATTGTGTCATTTTCCACCAGGCCTTCTGGGAAGTAGACAATACACCTGAACAGAGTGCATGCTCTGACAGCATAGGATTCTAGTGACAGATATCACTGAGGCTTCAGTTATTGTCTCAGAATAAAGATTTTACATATTTACATCACTCAACACAGAAGTCTAAAGAAAAATGAGTGACCTTTGTCCTTAGCTAAGTGTCGTGTGTGCACAGCTGTGCTGGCCATTGCTCAGTAGGAACTGCTGCATTTGGCTTTTAGATGTTCTAATAAACAGATGTTTGTAAAGTACCTCCAGCTGACTCTCCTGCAGCATTAAAAGAGAGTTTTCCCTGGGCAATGCAATAGTATGTGGAGGGAATATTCTTCAACGTGTTCTGAAATTTTAAGAAGCTGTATTAGTCCTGAAAAATCATTTCTGATTTCCCACCATAAATACAGTGCTTCTATCTAGGCTGGGTGTTTGTATCAAAAAGTCTCCATGGGATTATTTTGCCCAGATTTTTTATTGCCCCCCACTAAATGAGACTCTAACTTTAATTTTTGGTTAGTCAAAAAGATTATTGAGCAAGCAATTCCTTTCAGCTTCACATCATAGTACATGCTGAGAAAAATATTAAAAAGTTTCAAGAACTCATGTTTTTGGTTTTTTTTGGTATTACTTGCCCCACCTTCTCCCTGGATGACAACAGTAAATATACAATTGTTTTTTTCTTTATAGTTCTAGCTGTTACCAGGAGAGCTGTTCATCTTTCCATCCATTAGGCAAACAGTTTCAGGATATAGTTCTTCAATGTTGTTATAGCCTTTAGATCCTGAGTGGCACGTGTACATTCTGACATGAATCTGGGGTGATTCTATGATTCTGTACTATCAGTGATTTTGATGCCAAAGAAAGTCAGGGTCTGGGGGACTGGTGACATGATATATAATGGGATGATGGGAGACTCCGTCTTGAACGAATTGTGCTATATACTGAAGAAACAGTAGGGCATAGTTAATCATAAAGGTTATGAATTGCCCGATTTTTTTGGTCATGGCTTTTTTTTTTTGAGAGTTAAGATTTTGGGGAATCGATCTGACTCTTCACAGCAAGAAGGTACTTTGTCATATAAATGCCATGTTGTACTTAAAAGCTTTGTGCTAACACCAGTATAATGACTTGATGAAATATGCTGAAGTTTTTCAGTTGCCTTTTAATTTACCTAGTAGACTGTAGAAGTATTTTTTCAGATATTGGTATAGAGCAAAGGGGTAAAATACTGCTATGCTTAATGTGCCCAGTAGGTTGGAGCTCTCAAGAGCATTGAATTTGACTTGCTAGCAGTTTTTCCTCATGTATGCAATGATCTTTGTTTGCTGGTAGATCTAAAACTCTAAAGAAAAGATAATAATGTGAATAATGGAGATGCTTAAATAGGTCTTGGGCCTGCATAGTTATTCCTTCTTGACTGAACAATGAACAAAAATATAAACATATTCCTTTTACCATACTAAAATAAATCTATTCATAGCAAAGTTATTTTCTCTCTTCAATGTGAAGTCTATGTGCAGCAGGGTGCGTGCTGTGTAGAAGCACTTAAAGGCTCACATATCAGTGATGGTGTTTAGATAGTCAGTAAAAGCAGTCTCTTATGTATTTGTTTGATTTGGACTAGTGTGGGCTAAATGGCTGAACAGAATTAGGGAAGGGTTTGTACTGAATCTTTCCAGCATGACAGAAATGAGATTTGTTCTGTTCTTACACAGTTTATCGCTTCATGGTGAAGATAAACAATTCTCTTGTTTTTAAGTACTAAAATATTGTTTTTCCTAATTATTCATAACTGAAAATCTCCTTTTACATTAACAATTTAGAACCCTGAAATTATTCATATCAGTATTCACTTTGCATGTTTCATATATTGCCATGCTCTGACATAAAGCAACATATGCATATCTAAAGCAGACCTCAGGAGGGGTGTGTGTCTCTGTGTATGTGTGTGTGTAAATGTGTATATGTATTTTAAGAAGTAAATGCAGAAGTGAAAACTGAACTTCCATACACTTAGATCAGGGCACCAGAGCTATAACCATGCTTCCTTTAAATTTTTTTTTTTTTGTTTGTGTGTGTAAGTTTTTAAAGTTTCCAGAGTTTACTGACATAAAATGCTGCCAGAATTTATTTTTAAACCTTTTTAACCACTGAGATTTCTAATTAAATAAAAGAAACATGGAATATAAAGAGAAAGTGAAAAAATAAAGAATCAAATGTAGTTTTCTAAAATATTTTAAACCTTTGGAAGGTCTCTATTTTTGATATGAAATTTAGGTCACTGCTTAATTCATGTTCACATTTTTCAAGTTGTTTTCAGTGTACAATGTCTCCAAACTGAGATGGACAGAAGATTGTGTCATGTCAACGGAATGGACATAAATTATTGTATGCCTCTTTCACATTTGGATTAATGATCTAAGTTTGAAGTATTTACAATCAATACTCCATGCCCACAAGATGATGCCTGTTATCATATATTAGCATGTTGTTTTCCAGAGATCTCTTCAAGTACCAGCTTTGCTATGATTTCAGCAGGGAAGATTTAAAGGTTTAAACATCAATAATGCAGAACTTGCTCTGTACTAGTGCTGCAGCAGTTTCAGATGTTAATATCCCCTTCCTCAACATGAGTGACAGATATTGCCTCACTGAATGACAAGTATTTACTCGTGTACTACTTGGCATTGTGCAGAAAAATACAGAAATCATAACAGATCCTTAATTTCACATCTGTAAGATTAGTGCTGCATGAGCTTGCTACCTATTGTACAAAAGGGAAATCTGAGAAGTTTCGTAATAAAATTAAGAGTTCTCTAGGAAAAGTACATTCTTAAATACTAGAATGCAACAGTTGTTTTATTGATACCAAAACTAATATTAAAATGTTAAGATATTAAATATTATAATAGATACTTAAAATATAAAGTTTTGATGCACTTGTGACCAGTTAGGAATTTAACAATAGAGTTTGGCTGTTTAGCTTTCAAAGTTTATTCTTTCCAGAACTCCAAAATGGAGCCTAAAAATTGGTGGCCGTAGATCCTTGTCAGGCTACTGGAACATTTGGTCACTGTGAAATGCAGCTAAAAAGAGAACACTGTATGGAAAGCTCATTGAAGGAAACAAGAATGCCTTTTTACCTGGGAGACCCATTTCACTATGAGATGCAGGAAGGCACCAGTTCTTGTAGCAGTTAATAAACAACTAAATAAAATAGTGTTTTAGCATCAGAGTAGAAGAATAATCTTCTCTGCCCTTTCCTTCTGGTGTTTAGGTTTGAGAACTAAAAGTTTGAATCTTGCCATTTCCTTCTATTTTCCTTTCTTCACCATGATGGAAATAAGTGATTAGCCTTAAGAAATGAAGTGAAAGCGAACTGCTTACTGCTGTTATTTAAAAGTGCTATGAAAAAAGATGACTGATGTTAGCCTTCAGTTCTGGCATACATTAGCTCAGCAATGAGTTGAAAATATGGTCAACGGGAAGCAGATATTCTTTTTCAGGCCTCCACAAACAACTGAATAATGAGTAATGGAGAACACCAACAGAGAAAATTACAAAGAGCAAAGCTGACATTGCCAGCAACTTTACAGGTACCAACTCCTTCTGTTTGGCTTAATATATCTCAGATGCTCAATTGCTGGACAACTTCAGAGCATTACAGTTTGACATTTTATAAAGTGCACTGTTCTAATAGCATTTGTTTTTAAAATGACATATTAAAATCATCATTTACTTATGAGCAAAAGTGGTGAGTTATTAATAAAAGGATTTATTTTTCTCAAGAACAACATATTTTTAAAGGATCCTGAGTCTCCCTAGTAGTTGTATTATGAAGGGGAGAGGGATCAAGGCAGTATTGCTCAAAGTGGAGGAATTTCTAAGCTGTTTTAAAATGCCTGTTGAAAGTAACAGTTGTGCAGGTATTAACTGAATGGGACTGGCTCAGTTTTTCTCTAGTGAGAAAATGTTTTAAAAAAAAAAAAGTGTAAATTTGTAAAGCTGGGTTTTCTTTGGAGATGGCCCTCCTTTTTACCTTCAGAAGATATGCTGTGGTATGGTATGATTCTCAGTTTTTCCCACAGGGTTCTGCGATCATCCTGTTTTTTGCATGATGTTCTTTTTTTTTTTTTCTGGGATAGATGATGTCCTGCTAGATAGTAACTGGAACTGTTTGGAACATTAAGGGGAAAAAGCGGTGTTTTTTCCATGGTGTTGGAATCAAGTGTATGCATCTTTCAGCCTAAATTCCCCATCTGGTAGCGGTGTTTCTGTTGGAAGCAGCTCTGAACAGGAGAGACACTGTCATTAGAAAGCAAACTGCAGCATGGCATGGAGATGTTCAGCTCTCTAAATTGGTATTAGCTGAATCCTGCTAGGCACCTTTTTAACCTGCTATGCCAACATTTTCAATTACAGTATTTCTAACTGTGAGAAGAATATTTGAAGCCAACAGCACTGTCTTTCAGGACAGTGATAGGAAGAGATGAATGTTGGATGGTAGTCTTAGAAACTTGTAGAGTCACTCCACTACTAAATTAGGATGCTAGACTAAGATAAGATGGTTATTTTTAAATAGCCAATCATTTGATAATTATTGCAGCAAAAGTCTGCCATAAAAATCATCGACAATCTATAGCAGCATATGTAAACTGAAGTATGACTGAATATGTAGAACAGCCAGAATTGATACTGTCACTTCAAAACAAGAACTGTTTCTTGAGTTCATAAAGCCTCCACTTCAGCTCATTAGAAGAAGTAGTTATTTTTTTGTTGGTGTTTCCCATCTTAAGCCTGTAGAAGAGTAGGCTATTCCAAAATGGAAGACTATGTAAATGTGGTAGTGAACTTGAGATGTGTGATGCCTGTGTAACAGTTGTGATGTTTGATTGCTGGTCATGCTGGGTACTATTTAACTTGGTAGACTGACAAAAGCAAGGCTGTAGCTCTGTGTCTTCATGTTCAGACTGTCACAAAGCAGAAAAAGAGAGGGAAACAGATAGCTAGTCACATTAAGTAGTTCTTTTTATCTTCTTTTACTTCTGTCTTGCTCTTATTCCTCCCTCAGCTAATTTGATTTCACCCTTCCCCCACCTCTGGTCCCTCCCCTAACCATTCCATTGTAAGTCTCACCCATTTATACTATCCTTTTCAATCATCCCTTATTAAGTTAGACACAGTCCAAATATATATTCTTTCCCATGCATCTCTCAAGGTGTTGTATGACCCTGTAGCCAATAAGCCTTGTTAGTCTGCAACAAATTCCAAAATAGCTGTTTAGGTTGACACATCTGGATGGATTTCACACTGGAACAATAGGTGTTTGCAGCACTTTGTCATCCCTAACAGCACTTGTAAAGAACAGGATAAACATATAGTTAGGCCCACAGGTTTTGTCAATTATTTGACACTCTCTGAGGAAACAAACCCTTGCCCGAATTCTGTACACTTCTCTATATGAATATATTTTTGACCTCTGAATTGTAATAATATTCAAACATATACACATGGTAAAAAAAAAAAGTAGACATATTTTATACCATATTGCTAATGGAAGCTTCCCCTAGAAGGCATTACTATCCTCTGTTTGAAAAATGAAATGAAACCACTGCAAATAATTCATAGAATTGTGTGGTACTGTATCATTTTTCTGATGTTTTCCTGACCTATATATGAACAGTTTCTAACTGAAGGATCTATTTTTTAAATATTAGTGCAGGTGGGAGTCAGGCACAATGAAATTTCCTGCTTCACTAGCTAACACTATGCAGACTAATGATTCACTTTAGCTTTATCTGAATAATGTTAGTGTAGCAAATTACCCGGTGTAGCAGGATGCAGTTTTCTATATCTTATGAGGCATTCATAGGAAGACATGGTGCTATAACTTATGGAACAGTACTTCACAATCTGCGCTCTGTAGATCTTGCTGCTGAGACAGTTACCACTGAAAACGAGACCCAAGACTCATTTTGTTTCTCTTCTTAAGGACTATGCTCTCTATTATTTGAGAATAGCTCAAAGACTATTTAGATTATTTTCGTCTCACTCTGGTAATTATGCTATGGTCATGTGAGTGGAGTAAGTAGGGGGAAAAAAAGCACTACTGTACTTTTGCAGCTGCGTTAATGGACTATTACTGCCACCAGTCAGCTTGGTATTGCTCCATTATCACATTTGTATCAACAGACTTTGATCTTCAGATTACATTCCACTGGACTTGCACAAAGCCAGATGTGTTCTAAGATTGGACAGTTAGGTTATTTGACAAGTGTCTTGTGAATGCTATTTAAAAAAGTAAATTATACGTCCTCCATGAATTACTCTGCAGGAACAGAAACTCAATATTACTATTTATTAAGAAATTTGGTTTCAGAAAGAAGAGCAGTTTCACTTTTTCTTAGTTGTAAAAACAAATAGAGCAAAGCTCAGTGATGAATTAGACTTTTGTCGTATTAGTATTCTCATGCCACTAAGCTCAAGGTGATTGTATTATAATAACCAAAACATGTTTTTGCTAAGCAGCTCCACAATAAGTGAAGAGTTACTTGTGTACCTTTCAGAAGACAGTTCTCCATTTGTTTCATTTGAGCATAGACTTGCTATAAGAACCATCATTTGTTGTAACGAATTTCAGTCCGTTCTTTATCTTCACTAGTTCTTTTTGTCAGTTTGTTTTTAGGAAACATTTTAATGCATGGACTTGCACTGAGTGGGTAGTGATGAATAAGCTCCAACTTTAAGCTGAGACAACTGTCTTGATTCTGGCTAAAAGTCTAGGAGTTCTGCCCATTCCCCAAAGAAAATGCTGTGAAGAAGCATGTATTTGATTCCTATGCTTTCTTCAATCCAGTATTAAGTGAAAAAGATTAAGAACGTAGTCCAAAGTGTGTTTCTGATGTTTGCTCATCCTTCCTTAACTGCAAATAATATTAACAGTATACCTGTATTTTACAAGTCTGATCTTCAATTCCAACTCTGCTTCTTTGTGCAAGAAGTCACTTCATTTTATACAAGACAGCATTTCTCTTCATAAGACATGGAGAATAACACAAATCATTGAGGTGTAGATTGCAGAAACCACTACAAGAATTCTGAGAGGTTAAGACAGTAAATGTGTTCTGAATCAGACCAAAAAATGTAACAGGCAAGGATACAAACAACCTTTCACATATACTATTGTATTTAAATTGATAAGCATTTTTTCCTTGTCAAGCTTAGATGAAGAAAAATTGTGTCCATGCTACTATGACCCACACTTTGCTGTTTCCTTTCCACTGCTTTTTTAAAAAATTTGTTTGGGGGAAAAAAAAAGTATGCAGAAAAATAATTGAAGCCAAAGATGATGTATAAATTACAGTCAAACTGTATGGTATCTAAGAAAGAAATGAGACTTCTAGACGGAATGTACATGAAAAGCTAAAACAGGGCTCTAATTTGAAACTAGCTGTAAGAAATTTCACTCTCCTTCTCATATTCTGGTATGTCTAAACACAAACAAAAAATAACTTCCTGTTGGTTATGTTGCTTGGCTCCACTGAGCCAAAGTATCTGAGAAGTTTGAAGAGCAAAATATTACTAGTGGCCAAAAAAAACCATTTTAATTATTAATCTTTTGTGTGACTTTGGAAATTTTAGAGTTTTCATAAAAAACGTCTGCACACTTAAAAGTCAACCGTGTTCTAAAGTTCAAATCCTCCACTGGAGAAGCCCTAGCAAGGAGTTTATCCTTGGTTGGTAGCCATCCATCATTTAAGGAATGCTTGAAATATTTCTTTTAAAATAAAGATTTTATAAGTAATCTGAAATGAAGTCTTTAATCTGAATGGCTGAACCTGAATGAATTTGCAGCTTCCCTGGACCATTCTGATACAAATACAATTTACTCATGAATTTGTTACATAGGCAGAGGGCAATGTACAAAGTAACTCATAGTAAATTAGTCCTTAAAGTATAGCTCTTGCTTATTACCACTCATAGGAAATAATGTTTAAACACTCCCATTTCAAAGTGCTTCATTGGGTGAAGGGAAACAGTTTGGGGATGTATATTAACATTGTCTTTTTCTGTTTACTGTAAGCAGTGTTTGTGACTGTGACACAATATATTTAGTTAGCTGTGGCCACAGTGGAAAATATGTTAATGAAAGTTTTTAAGAGGAAAAAGGGGTATCTGTGAAATGGTAAAAGTAATAATATGAGTTCTATTGCTGTTTCTTTCAATTATTACTCTAACATTTTCTTAAAACAGTGTTACTAATTGTTTAAATATTCACTTCAGATTTAGTGTGGACCAATTCTGAATCTTTCAGCTTCTTTGAGATATAGAAAATCATAGAATCGCTAAGGTTGGAGAAGACCTCTAAGATCATCTAGTCCAACTGTTCACCTGTTGCCAGTATTTTCCATTAAACCATGTCCATCAGCAAAACATCTAAATGTTTCTTGAATGCCTCCAGTTAGTGGTTAGTGACTCCACCACCTCCCTGGGCAGCCTATTCCACTGTCTGACCACTCTTTTGGAGAAGTTCTTCCTAACATCTAACCTCAATCTGCTTGAAGTCCAGTACTGACCCGGGGGGATTACCACTCATGACTGGTTGTCCGCTGGATTTAACTCCATTTACCATCACTCTCTTGGCCTGGTCCTCCAGCCAGTTCTTTACCCAGCAAAGAGTGTACCTGTCCAAGCCGTGGTCTGCCAGCCTTCCCCTGGAGAATACTGTTGGGAGACTGTGTCAAAGGTTTTGCTGAAGTCTGCATAGATGATGTTGGTAGCCTCTCCCTTATACAGCAGGCAAGTCTATCATAGTAGGAGATCAGGTTGTTCAAGGAGGATCTGGCTTTCATAAATGTGTTGGCTAGGCCTGGTTGTTCCAGTTGTCCCACGTGTGCTGTGTGATCTCTCTAAGACTGTCTCCTCTACAACCTTCCCTGTCTCCAAGATCAGATTGGTAGGCCTGTAGTTAGTTCCCCTGGATCCTCTTTACAGCCCTTATTGTAGGTGGGAGTCACATTTACTGAACCTCTAATTCTCTGGACCAGGAATGCTGATAGATGATGGAAAGCAGCTTGCCTGTCACCTCCACCATCTCCCTCAGCCCCCTCAAGTGGATCCCATCTGGCTCTATGGACTTGTGGCAGTCTGGGTGGAATAGTAGGTCTCTGTTTCCACCTGAATCAGGGGTGGGTTTGTTCTGCTCCTCATCTGAGACTTCCAGGTCATGGGGTAGAGTATCCTGAAGATAACAGATCTGACTCTTAAAGACTGTTGTAAAGAAGATATTGAAAACTCAGCCTTTTCCTTATCCTCAGTAGTCCCATTCCCTGTCGCATCCAATAAAGGGTGGAGATTTTCCTTAGTCTTCCTGTTACTGTTAATATATTTTTAAAAGTTGTTTTTTGTTCTCCTTTTCCTCTAATGGCTGAGTTAAGTTCAAGCTGGGCTTTCGCCTTTATAATTTTCTCCTTGCACATCCTAACTTCTTTGTGCTCTCCCTGAGTTTTCTGTCCCTACTTCCACAGGAGTTAGATTATTTTTTTCTCCTGGAGCCTCAGGAAAATCTCCTTGTTCATCCATGTTGATAGTCTTCTTCACTAGCTCATCTTGCTACAGGGGAACTGCCTTCTCCTCAGTCTTTTAAGGCTTCCTTCCTGGGGAGTAACCAACTTTTCTGGACCCCTTTACCCTTCAGGACTGAATCCCAAGGGACCCTCTCTAGCAGTGTCCTAAACAGTTCAAAGTCTGTTCTCCAGAAGTCCAAGGTAGCACTTTTGCTGGCTCTCTCCTGACTTCACCAAGAACTGAGAACTCTACTATCTTGTGGTCACTCTGTCCAAGATAGCTCCTGACCTTCATATCTCCCATCAGTCCTTCTTTGTTTGTAAACATCAGGTCTAGAGGGGCACCTCCCCTAGTAGGTTCTCTTACTGGCTGCATTAGCAAGTTATCTTCCGTAGGCTCCAGAAAGCTCCTATACTGCTTCCTCTATGCTATGTTGTATTTCTAGCATATATGAGAGAAGTTGAAGTCCCCAGCGAGGACAAGGGCTGGTGATTGTGACTTCTACCAGCTGCTTGTGGAACACCTCATCCATCTCTTCATCCTGGTTAGGCAGCCTATAACAGACCCCCACCAGGATGTCCACCTTGTTGACCATGATCCTTACCCACAGGGATTCAACCTTATCGTTTCCAGCCATGAGCTCAACAACATAAAAGCTCTATCTAACATAGGGAATATTTATTAGGTATTAAAGTATTAAGTATTGCACCAACACTAATTTCCATGATGCACTGTGGCATCCTCATATGAAGACTCATGGAGTTGCATCTTAGAAATGTAAATTTGCTGTGTTTTCTGTATTTTTTTTTTCCTAATAAAAATAGTTGCTTCCTCTCCCTAGCTTCAATTTTACCTCAGTAACACCTAGTTGTTACTTGGCTAAAGTACAGTAATACCGTGTCACTAACATACATTATTGTGGAATTTAAAATGTATTGTTTTTCTTGCATTCCAGCAAACCTGTGAATAGGAATAAACCTAGATAAATCAATTGAAAAGGCACATGAAATGGGCCATAACAAGCACTGACTATATGCTAGCGTTCTGTTCGTAGTGATATTTAATGCATCTCTACCCTATAGAATTTGTTTATAGCTACTATGCTGAGTCACATGATATAAGTAATGCTTTATAGAATTATTTCAGTCAGATGTGATTACTTTTCCATGGCTTAAACCTATGTTTTTACTTAAGAGCAATAAAATATCAGCACAGTTTGGTACCTCTCAAACATTGCAGGAGGTATATGCGTATAAATACAGAAACAGAAACAAAATCATTTATTCAAATTGTAAATATATGAACATAAGCTTTGCAACCATATTGTTGAAATTGCAGCTTAGCAATTATTTACTAAGTTACATTATATTTAAAGCGTTTTGAAATTCTATTTGCAAAGTTTATTCTTTCCTGATTCAACAAATCATTTTCCAAAAAAGTTAATGGAGAGTTTACTTCTGTAGTTAAAGACTTTCAATGGAATCTGAGACCGTGTTGCTTTTTTTAGGAGAAATAAAACCAAAAACAAAAAAAATCAATGAACATTTATTAAATTTCATTTTCTTAGTTTTGTAAGTATTAAGAAATTTGAATAAGTTTCAATTGCATGTGTATTTTAACACTGTGTCTATTTTTTTCAGATTTTCCAGATTGCATATGTTATTGTGAAAGCAGCTAATTCACCTCGACCTGGGAATTGGATATTAGAGCGTTCTTTGGATGGTGTAGACTATCAGCCATGGCAGTATTATGCTATTACAGATAGTGAGTGCCTGACACGCTACAACATTCATCCCCGTCCTGGAACTCCATCCTATATAAAAGATGATGAAGTTATATGCACCTCTTATTATTCTAAGATCCATCCTCTGGAGAATGGTGAGGTAAGATCAGATGTCATATCATACATGGTAATTTGGTAGAAGAAAAGTACTTGGCTTAATTGGCAGATATCAGTAAGCGTGAAAAAATGGAGAGGTAGCCTATTTGCAATTGTAAAAATGACATTTTACATGGTCCTGCACAAATGTGTAAGATACATGCTCTACAAAGTTAACAAAGAGGTGAGTGAGGTTAGGTAGAGCTAGGCACTAGTACTTAGCTTCAGAAGCTGTCACTTGTGAGCAAAGGTGACAATACTGGGAAAAAATCCTGGACACAGTGGAGTCAGCTTTTCTTTGAGTTGCTCTTTCAGTCCCTGTGTATAAATTAGGATGTTACACCTGATGTAAGGATTATACTCAGAGTTTAATTTGCTGCAATGTAGCTGATCCTCTGCCCCTGTGCATACCTATTCTTTCTTCTCTTGTCAGAGATATCTGCTAAATCATTGAGTCCAGGCACATGAGTTATGGGCCAGTCATTAGATTTAACTGAAACAATAGCAAAGACATGATAGAGTTGAGAATGGAGAGCTGTAGTTGAAAGGACTTGGCCTATGGTACTGTTACAAGGCAAATGTAACAACTATAGCTGAAAGTATAGTAATTTCAGACACTTACAGTGAAGACAGGGAAAGCCATCTGTACCAAATTCCAAGAACTGTTTTCTCCAATACTTGCTTTGCATATTAGTTAGTAATTCAAGAAAATAACATGAGTTCAACGACTCGAAGTGCAAGGTCTTTCACGTGAGTCAAGGCAACATCCACTACTAATACAAGCTGGGATACGGGAGAACTGAGCATAGCCCTACCAAAAAGGACTTGGAGGTAATGGTGGATGGCAGCTGGACATGAGCCAGTAATGTACCCTCACAGCCCAGAAAGCCAACTGTATCCTGGGCTGCATCAAAAGAAGTGTAGGCGGCAGGTCGAGGGAGATGATCCTGCCCCTGCCATGCTCTAGACACATTCCAACAGGTCCATGTACTGCATCCAGATGCAGAGTCCTCAGTACAGGAGAGACATGGTCCTGTTGGAACGTGTCCAGAGGAGGGCCATAAAAATGCTCCAAGGGATGGAACACCTCTCCCAGCCTGTCCTTCCAGCAGAGCTGAGGCTGTTCAGTCTGCGAGGTGATCTCATAGCGGCCTTTCAGTATCTAAAAGGGAGCTACAGGAAAGAAGGGGACTGACTCGTTAGCAGGGTCTGTGGTGATAGAACAAGGGGAAATGGTTTAAAGCTTGAAGATAGTATATTTATGTTAGATGTAAGGAAGAAGTTTTTTACAGTGAGGGTGGTGAGGTACTGGAACAGGTTGCCTGGAGATGTGGTAGATGCCCTGTCCCTGGATACTTTCAAGATGAGGCTGGACCAGTCAGTAGGCAACCTGATCTATCTATGGATGTTCCTATTCATTGTAAGGGGGTTGGACTAGATGATATTTTTAAGGTCTCTCGACTCTAAAGATACTGTAATTCTATGACTTAAATGTGTTTTAGATCTGGGGAATATATTTATTTAAAGATTCTTTGATGTTTAATGATGCTGTGTGAAATTTTAGCCTCAGTATTTATCCTTCTGTTGAATTTTTATTCCATTTCTTTAATGGTTTATCTTCAAGTAAAGACACAGAAACTTGTTCTCTTTTTCCTTCTACATGCAAAAACTCACATGCAAAATTGTTATATGTATTTTTGAGTATCAGATATGGATATATATTCTATGTTTATGTTCACAGATGATTTCTAACACCAGCTGCAAAAATGTAAAAACACCGTTTTGAAGGAAAATATTTTCCTGATACACTTTAAAAAGTTGTAAGTTTGGGTCCAAAGTGTGCTTGTGTAGATAATCAGACAATAACTCACTTGCACATCCAGGAGAAGATATTCTAAGTACTTTGTGCTTGTATCCCTTAAGTGCAGATAGTGATAGCACAAGTGGAAAGAGTTTTAAACTATAATAGGAGAGATTTAGATTAGATGTGAGGAAAACATTTTTCAATCAGAGGTTGGTGAAGGCACTGGTATAATTTGCCCAGGGCAGCTGTGCATGCCCTATCCTTGGAGACGTTTAAGGCCAGGTTGAATGGGGCTCAGGACAGCCTGATCTGGTGGGTGACAAGTCTGCCTGAGACAGGGAGTTGGAACTGGATGGTCTTTAAGGTTCTTTTCAAGCCAAGCAATTCTTTAACATAAATCCATGATGTAATTGTCATTCTTGCACACAGATGTGGATTTCACTAGTCTGCGGTCTCTTGGTTTAACCAGTGCCTCCTTGTATTTTCATTGTCAGAGATGAACTGTAAAGGGCCTTAATTCAGTACATCTGTATATATCTATGGTATATAAGTATATACCATAAAGATATATCTTTAATTGAAACGTTGACTTGAGTAGAAGTTAATTCCTATCTTAAGTGGGCAATTCATCATTTTTCAGCTTGCCTTTATGTGCTGGAGTTGGCATTCTGCCCTGAACCTAATAAATAGTAAGCTTCTGCTGAACAGTTTCCTTAAACAGGAAGAAGACCTGAAGGGGAGGAAAGAATTCATTTGTTCAGTTCCATGCAGAAGAGTGGAACTGTTATGTACAAGCGTAGCCTGTGAAAAGCATATGATTTAAGCCACTCTAAATTAATCAAACCTCACATGTTATCTGAGATGTTGCCCTAATAGAGACAGAATGTACTGAAATTAAAACTCCAAAGCTTTGCTTTTATTGTGACCAGAGGAATTCTACATGAATTAATCATCCTACATTTTAAACAATAGTTCTTTCACGAGTACAGCGCCGCTATATTTAGCTGTTGATGTAGCTATAGATAGCCTTGTAAAAGACATTGCATTAGCACAGAATAATTCTTTCACGTTTCTTCAAAAATGTAATATGAAAAAATAAAGCAATTCATATCTACTCCGGATTAACTTGTAAATGTGTTGGAGGAGATATTTCTTGGCTCCTGGTCTTCCAATGGAACCATATTTGCATATCATTTATTTCTGTTCTATGCATCAGATATTACAGAGAATTTGTAAGACTGATGAAGTTATGAAATGTGTGTTATGCACCTTTCCTTTCCTTCAAAAACCTTGAGCTATTTAGACACACAATTCTTATATCTGCTCAAGAAGCTCGATGAACTGCAGAAGGAGCTGTCAGCAAACCAGTTCAAAAACCAAATCTATGTTCACTTGCTATAAGATTTGCTGTCTAAGAAAAAGAAAAATATTCTTTTCATGTATACTTTCATTTAAAATTTCAGTCAGTGACCTGATTGATTAGGTTATTTTAAGCAAAATAATTTGGGCTCTTATTAGTGTCAGTATTTGCACAGCAAGCATTCTCTCTTAGCTGGAAACAATTTAACAACAAGCAACAACACACACACACAGTCTGATTTATCTTCAATTTAGCCTAACCAACTATTCTGCCACATGTGAATAAACAAACTGTAGACTTGTAAATATATTTTCTGTGAGGTATATAGAGATTTCTTTGGTAAATACTTTTTGTGTTAGCATGCGTTTGTGCTTTGATGCATGAGAATCTCCCCTCTTGCTTGGGTTGTTTCCAAACTGGACTCTCTAAAGACTTCAGGTGCTCAAGTTGACTGTTATAACTTGTTAGAAAGTATTCTGCCTGACTGGTTTGAAAGACAATTGATAGTAAGTAAAACAGAAAAAGTGTTCTTCAAGCATACAGAGATGCTGTCCAGGAAGACATGAGCCAAATCCAGTGAAGATAGGGAGAAGCGTTTTTAACTTATCTGATAAAAAAGCAGTTAAGAAGTCAAAACAAAAAAATAAAAATCCCTAATATTCTGGAAAACACTGAATTTCTTCACATTAATGTTTTTTGAAAGTATAAAAGCCAAGAGGAATGTTTGAATTCTCTCACCATAAAATCTTAATTGGAGTAGCCAACTGACTGTTTAGTCCATGTGAGCCTCAACACATAGAGGAGTGCTGACAGAGTTTTGCAATAATTGTAGTCATTATAGTTGCACAGTAGTTACATAAATTCACTAGCAGAAGAAATGCTTTCCTTCCTGTGAGTAGAATTTCAATGGACATGGGTAGAGTTTAGGTTACATATGTTACAGATACTGAGCACGATCTGCCAGTTCGGTAGGAAGATTTAATGTGAGAAGGAGGGATTAAGATAGTAAAAGCTGAATTAGCCGGAAATGAGCAATACTTTTCATTCAAAAAACTTAGCTCTAAGTGTGTGGGCATAGCTAATGGAAAAATTTCTCAGCAGAGACATGGAGATAATATTGCCCTGTGCCAGTATTATCAGATGCAAGGTGTTCTCCTTAAGTTCTTGCTCAGGTTAATACTTCTATGCAGTTTTGATTTCTTGCTTATGTATTTGATTTTTATCCCATTGCAGAGACTAGGTGAACAGGACAACAGTGTTGAAACCCTTCCTATGTGTTTTTGAACTCCACCCAAAAAGGTTCATGTTTGTTCATTTAAAGATAACAGGAGATGAAGATCACCAAAAGAGTAATCTTATTATTGCTTTTCAAGCAGGAACCCTATTGTTTGATATAGGAAAGAAGATATATGCAGAAAGGGAAAAAAAAACTTTGCTGTAGTCAAAACATTTTTATAGTTGGATTCTGAGCATCAGTTTCTAACTTAATGTATACTGATACGTGCTATAGCATTTGATTTCTGTCTCATTAAATTGATATGTAACTTATTTAGTAACTGAAACTTCTTTATGCTGTTTGACTCTCTTTGGGAGCATATTCAGCTTAACTTTCTTGCAGTCAAGGAGCAAAATATTAACAATGTCTGCATTATTTTGGAGATTTTTGGACAATGTCAGAATGATTAAGATTGGAAGGAATCTCTGGGTCCATCTGGTAGAAGCCCTGATCAAGGAAGGCCCCCCATAGCAGGTTGCTGAGGATCACATCCAGGTAGCTTCTGAAGATCTCCAAGGAAGGACGCTCCACAGGCTCTCTGGGCAACCAGAGCACAAGAAAATACTTTAAAATAACATACATCAGAGCTGTACTTTATATCCAGCTTTAGTCAGTTCATGGGATTTCCTCATCTTGATGTGGAAATCATACTTTAGTGAATCCATATTCCAAATACTTCTCCACAGATACCTCAGATCCTTCTAGAGTTCTTGCATTCACAATATTCTATGGCAATTAATTCCATGTGTTTGCTTTACAAAGGATTGTATCTCTTAATTTCATTTTCTCAGTTCCCTCTGTTTTCCTCTGATAAACTCAAGTTCTTCTACTAGAAGAGCAACCAAGTGAACTTATAAACATTCAATCTGTATTTGCTTTCTTTGTGAGGTTTTACAGACTTATACTTAAATAAACTATTTTCCAGGCTGAAGGGTCCTACCAGACTTTTTTTAATATAAAAGTTATTCAGTTTATTTCTTCATCATCTTGTGCTGATCTAAGGGTTTTTGTTGTTGTTGTTTTTTAACAGGAAGAATATGTTCATTTTGAGATGAGGGAGCAGAATTTGAGATGTGCATGGATTTATAGTGGTCTAATTGTTTTCTGCTTTTGGTTTCATGCATACTTGCTTTTGACTTGCTGTTTTTGGATTTCAGCTGAATATTGTTGCTTGCTAAAGTCTAATGATTTCTCCAGGAAAAAATAGTAAGCACTGTACTAAACTCTGTACGACTCGTGCCTCAATAGCTTCCTTTCCCTCTCTGAGTGCTAAAATTCTCACTTCCCTTTTTTTCTTTTAGAGATCCTTCCGTACTTTAACTTCTTACGATATTTTTCACCAATTCATATATACTTCCTCTATGACTTTTTTGTTTAAAGTCATTTTTGTTTTCGGTTTACTTCTTCACTTTGTAGTATTCTCTGACAATTATTCTTTTCTCACCTTTAATACAGTTTTTAAAGGACTGTGATGCCAAAGCAATGAATGCCGCTGCAGGTATTTGAATAGATAGAAATAAGCATTTCATGCTGGCTATACCATTTAAATTGACTGTTTTGTGTCTCACATGTCTGTTTAAATATCACAAGCATGATTCTACTTTCAGAGTGATGCCTGGTGTTAATTTAACTGTTTCATCTCTATTTTTTTCTGAATGTTCACCCATATCTGTGCTGGCCTTCACAAGACTTTTTTTTTTTTTTTTTCCCCTAAGATTTCTGCAGCATAAAACCTCAACTTCGTTTTGTCAAAGAATTCAGCCCACAAAAGGTCATGTTTTCATCATGAGGAGCCATAGAACTAGCAGCTTATTTTAACGAATTTGGTGAGGGAAAATTTCATACAAGGATTCATGAGCCTGAGAATACTAGGTAGTGGATTCACTTCAGATCAGCTTCCTCAGTTCTTTTTTTCTCTTTTCTTATTGACCATAACTAATGTTAAGTGGAAAGTACTTGGCAGTATTACCAGGGAGATGCTGACACTAAATACATCATGCTTCTAAAGTATTCTTGGAATGACTGATTATTGATTAGTAGAACTGCATCATAGTATTTTTGTATTCAGAAAGGTTCAAAGTTACAGACTAAAAGAAATTGACAAGTGTTTTCTGTGTGAACAGCATAAGGTTCTCTGTTTTTAGCAAGGAAGTTCTTCCTGTCTATTATGTTGACATAGCCTGCACTAGCACTAAAGCTAGAGAGTTATGGTGGGAGTTAAGTAACCTTTCTCCTTCCTTTTCCACAAATGAGTTTTCCTGTTGCTATTATTAAAGTGGTGAGAATGATATTGCCATCAAAGGTGATGCTTGTGCTGCTCCTTCAAACACTAAACGTTCTGCTGCTTCTGTAATGGTTGCAATGTAAATGTAAAATCAAAGAACAAAACACTGTTTCTACAGTTAAAAAGGCCATGTGCTCACATTCATTAGTCTTTACTTTCTTCAGTCAAGTGGAAATTCAAAGGGTGTACTAAGCATGTAAAGAAGATAAATAGCAACAAGATACTTAGCAAGAGTGTTTTGTTGTTTTCTTAACTTGACATACCACTTGATTACTGTTCCTCTGCTCCTTTTTAAATACCTCTTTATGCTGTATATTTCAGCTCCCTTTGGCCTTTCTCTATGCCCTCGATAATTTTCTGTACTCTAGGCTAATGTGAGACCAATGATGATGAGGAGCATTGGACTCTGCTGCTTCCCAACATTCTCTTCCTAGTTTTCTTTGAATACCATATTGCTTGTCATGCTCTGTATGGTCTCATTGATTCATAGAGAAGGAAGGTGAGAAAAAATGACTTGCAAATGTCTTTTGAAGTCCAGTTCTCCCCTTCTCCCGATTACTAGATTTAATCTGAGTCTGAGACTGTCAGCAGTAAGAGGGCAGAGGATCAGAATTCTTGGAAGTACACAACTGAAGTGTATTCCGTTTCAGACAGAAAATGTTAAGACTTTTTTTCCTAGTAAGAGATCACATAAATGCTATAGTGATTCAAAAAATTTTGAAGAAGTTTTCAGATAGCAGTATTGATGCTATTTTTATAATTGCTATTTTTCACTTGACCCTCTCAGCAGCCCAATTTGTATCCAGAATTCTTGTTTTTATTGCAGAATAATAATCTGTCAATTCCCAGAGGATTACAATGTTAGGGTTTTGTTTTCAATTGGGTGTGGTATAGAGAAGATCTATTCAATAAAAAGTAATGCTAGTAATATCTCCCTCCTTTTTCTCAGTTGAATCACCCAAGGCATTTTGCATGAGTTAGCTTAATTTCCCTATATTTGATATGCATTTCTGTACTTTTCCTTAGGTCATTTGAAGTCATGGCATATTTTTCTGCACCACTATTTTGTTGATATATTGCAAAAAAAGTGGTGATAGAAAAAAGAACTAGAAAATAATCTAGTGTTTGTGGATAAAACTGTACAGAAATTTAAATTGGTTCTTACAGTGTTGTGGTTTAAGCAAAGACTGTTGTTATAGAGTTATAAATGAAGCCAGAATCAGAAACTCCAAAATGTGGTTCTCTGAACAACTTTTTCTTAACTGGACATCTGAACAGGGATAATAACAGTAATCTTAAACTATTCCAGTTTTTTTAAAACAGTGAATAGGAGGTTTTGATTTTAACAATATGAATTGTTCCAAAGTTGAAAACATTTTGTTGTCATCTTTTTTTTTTAGAAGTATGCAAAACCAATGAAAACAAATTACACAAAAATGAATGGGAGATTTGATGATCATTTTGCCCAGAATGCAAAAGAAAGCTTCAGATGCAGTCATTGCATCCAACAGTATGCTCTGCTTCCCAGGTTGTTAGCAGACTCTGGGTCAAACTTTGTAATTAGGTGGCATAGCTTCGTTTTGTAGAAAATAAGTCTAGTTTCTTTAGAACTGTCCCCATCAGGATAGGATTATTCTCATCTTCTTCCTTTTCCATTTTACAGTGAGTAGTGATTTGAACTGCCAACAGAATTCTTAGATAAAGGATGCTTGTTATTAGAGAACTTTCCACTGAAGTTAGTATCCTTTGGATTAGTTTGTTTAAGAATTTTTGTCTAATTTAATTTAGTGTTCCTCTTCACTCATTAAACAGTCACCACTTAATGTTCTGGATTGTGACATACATTGCTTTCCCTTTAGCCCATTTTAACAGGTATTTTTTTGCTTCTCTATCATACACACTTGATGACAGCAGATTCAGGAAGTCCTATGGGCTGTGGATGTGGATATCACCTTGTTGTGTATGACTGGTCTCACAGAAATAATGGCAATAGCTTCTACTTGTGAATTTGTAACTTTTACTTGTGAATTTCCTTTATGAGTACTTTCAAGGTATAACTTAGCCAGAAAAGATATTTGTGCCTGCTAAGAAGGGTTAGAATATGAATTGTCTTCAAGAGTTCTGGCATAAGCTTTCAGCTGCTTCAAAAACTTTAAGTTAGACCATTTCTTTCATGGTGGTTATACAAAAGTTGTAAGACAGATCTGAGATTTGGACTGAGATCCACATCTAATGCTTGTGGTACTAATAGGAATGGGAAGGCGATTGGACTAGATGATCTTGCAGGTCGTTTCCAACCTTGTGATTCTATGATTCTATAATTTGTTGATTTTTGTTTTGTCTTTTTTTTATATTTGATTGTATAATACTAAACCTAAGTAGCTCATCTGAAGGCAAGAATATTTAACCAATAATTTCCAAACAAATGGGAAAGTTTTGTGTATTCTATGTATAAAATGCTATATTGTTTTACAAAATTATTGATGCTTGAATTGGAGGAGCTGTCAATTCCCTTGTCGGTAGAGAGACATTGAGGAGAGATCTTGACAAATTGAAGGGCTGGGCAGTCACCAATCACATGAAGTTTAACAAGAGCAAATGCCAGATTGTGCACCTGGGGTGGGGAAACCCTGAATGCATGTACAGCCTGGAGTACAAGAGGCTGGAGAGGTGGCTTGTGGAAAGTGATCTGAGAGTTCTGGTTCACAGATGAATTTGAGTCAGCAGTAAGCCCTGGCAGCCAAAAAAAAAAAGGACAACTGTATCCTGCCAGCACTGTCAGATAGATGAGGTAAGTGTCTGTCCTACTCTACTCTGTGCTGTGATGCCTCACACCAAGCATGGTGTGCAGGTTTGGAGAGCACAATATGAGGAGAACTTGAAACTATTAGAGAGTCTCCAAAGGAGGGCTGAAAAGATGGTGAAAGGTCTAGAGATTAAGATATATGAAGGGTACTTGAAGTCCCTGGGTTTGTTCAACCCAGAACAGAGGAGGCTGAGAGGAGGCCTCATGGCAGGCTATAGCTCCTCAGGAGGAAAGCGGAGGGGCAGCACTGAGTTCTGCTCTCTGATGACAACGACAGAACTCAAACGAACAACAGGGAGCTGTGTCACAAGAGGGTCAGGTTGGATGTAAGGAAAAGGTTCTTCATAGGGCATTGGGTATGGTCCGGAGTGCTGGAGTTCAATGAGAGTTTTGACAGTGCTTGTGGACATAGGATTTGAATTCTGAGTGATCCTGTGTGGAGCAAGGAGTTGGACTCAGTGATCCTTGTGGTTCTCTTCCAAGTCAGGATATTCTGTGATTGTATAATGTAAAATCATTGATTAGCATTTCCTAACATGTATTTGTAGATACATGTAACAAGAAAGAACAGTGTAAACATTTGTCACACAAATGCAATAGTATTAGAAAACTTTTGAAAGCATCTAAAATTTAAGTCAACTTTAAATGATTTTATTATGAGAACAGTCTTTGCAGTATTTTGTTCAAATATCACAAAACTAAACTTGTAAGTCAGTAATTTAATTGCATTTTAACAATATTTGCTATTAATATTTACCTGAGAAATGGGAAATGTGAAAGTTTCAGGTTGACAGCTCGTACTGAGCTTGAGTTTCTGATGTTTAGTATTACGGGAAACGGAATGCACATAAAATGTATAAATGTGCTTTTACATTGTGCACCAAAGAGGAAACAATTGTTGAATCTATTTATAAAACGGCAATCTGTCATTACTGTAAAAAGAAGTCAGAGAATGTTCAATGGTTTATCTCTGTGGTGCAAGGTGGAATAAGAATTTCTTCTGTGTAGTCAGATATTCTACTTTACTATCTTGGCATATCTTGTGTCCCCTGAGAATAAGATCATGTCTTCTGTGATTTCTGGGAGAGAAAAAAAAAAAAAAAAGATTAATTGTCTGAATCATAGGACTTAAAATGCAATAAAGTGACAGTGTACAAAGTATATATTATGACAGTCTTTCAAATTGATTGAATAATCTTTAAATCCATCATTTATTGATTGCAATCCTTACTGAAGAGGTGAGACCTACTCATCTTTATATAGATCTGTTAGCTTTTCCGAATAATGTGAGGAGGACTGCGCACACAGTTTTTTAATTCAGCACACTCTTTTAGTGTTGCAAAGGGAAATAGTACACCTAGGCCATGGCATTTGCTTGTAATGATCCAAATATGCTGCCTTATTGGGTCTGGTAGCTGATTTTTGGACAGTAGTGGATTTGATTCCAGGAGAGAAGCAACACTGTACTTCATAACTCAGTAAGTTTTTTTCTTTCATTTCATTTGACAGTGGGGAAATGAAGGTCCTCAGCAGATTGTTATCTTGGGGGTGGGGTTACTGATACTTAAAGACCTTGGCCACATAACTGAAATACTTAATAGAAAGTATTTCAGTGAAGTACTACTTGTAATCATTTTTTTACTAAGAGTTTAAATCCCAAACATTTATTTACTTTGGCCATCTATTGCATTTTTTTTTGTAGAATGACTCATCCTGAGATGAGAAAATGCAACAAAACTTTCTGAGTAGCTTGTTCACTTTGAGTAATTGCTAACTCATTAATAATTACTAAAATAATGGCTTATTTCATGTTTTTAATTAGTTTAGGGGCCAAAGGGCTTGCAGACTTGGTAAAAGATGATAAGCAACTGGGAGATGCAAAGATGAGAAAGAAAATACAGTAAAGTTTTTAAGGTAACTTACAAGCATGGACTGGGAGTAATCCAGTAAATGCTTGTTACTCAATTGAATAAAATCTAATATTAAAATAATAAAATCTTATATCGTCAAAAAAGAAAAAAAAAAGTGGTTTTAAAAAAGATAGGATTTGCTAAACTCCAAGTAAACTACATGAAGAATTAATTTTGATCAATAAAATCTCCCTGAAGAAGAGACATAAAAATAGATCAACCTAAGGTCAAATGTAGGTATGATTTTAATGCAAGCATGTCCCCAACCTGAGTCCCCCAGCTTGGACATGGATGATGTAGCTGACCCCAGCCCCATGCCATCATGGCAACAGCTCTGTCTCTTCCCCACCAACTGACCCACCCCAGCCCCTCAGCACTAACTGAACATCAGAGGAGTATTAGCTCTATCTGGGCTGAAAGCAGGGCACAGGGAAGGTGCAGTGCCAGCTCAATGTAGTGCAAAGAAGTTTATGGATTTTGATATATTTGGTAAACACAGGCCTGTGAACAGACAAAATATGCAGCTGTACTTTGTTTTGATAAACGAATTTGAGAATAGGTTTTAAGATTGCTGAAAAAACATCAATGTTTCAGTTCATTTGAGACTAAGTTTGCATTCAACGTAAATACATTATTGTGAATATTTAAATGGAATGTGTAGAATTGTGATTAAAAAATTGGTCATATCTCTCTGCAAGACTTTTGTAAGCCTTCTCTTACCAGAGAGAAATAACCCTCACTTCGGAACCGTACCTTACATGTGTCATCTTTTTTTTGGTAGTACGTATGCTTGTGAACAACTATTCTGAAGGATGAAGCATAGGAATAGAAAAATTTAATCATATAGCCCTGAAGAATACTTTGGGAGCTCACTGAGGATTGCAGCCACCAGTGGAGACTGTGTGGAAATTTAGTGTTTTGTCGCTAAGAATTTAGCCATACAGCGCTATCGTGCTCTTTGTAGTTGTTGTCATTTCCATGGAAATAAATAGGAGGCATTGCTTTTGGAGCAACCTGTGTGGCCCAAGACGACTTCTCTTCACTTAGTGTTGCCCAGGCAAACCAAAAGGTCGACCACCCATGCTTTATTGTCAGTGCTAAGGCGTTTGTGTGGATGAAAATCAAATACAAATAGTATAGTTCATCTGGAGTTTTCATTTTAAATAAGTATCACAACAAATCAGTAGAAGGGTAGTAAATGAGACAGTGCAATACAAATGTACAAATTCTTTGAAAGCAATCCAGAAGCTAGATGAAAGGGATAGGGAAAGCACTGAGCCAATTTGTGTAAGTAAAGAAATTGTATCAGCAACCAACTCTGTGTCTGACAGAGCTGATATTTCAAGTTTTAATAAAAATAAAAACTTAGGACTGCACTGCCACATAACCAAGGTGATGGAACTAAAGAAGCTGTAAAAGCAAAGATGAAGGCAAGCATAAATATTGTGGTGAAAAAAGTAAACTACAGATAGCTTCCCATAGGCTGGCAAACTGTCTTGATGGAGCAGAAACTGATTTGGAGTACTCTTAAATGAAACTACAGGAAGCTGTCTAGTTGACAAACTTACAGTAAAGGAAGGAATGCAAAATTCTGTGAGATGAGTGTAAACTAGGCTAATATAAAATGCTTTATTTAAAAGCTGTTCTGTGAAATGGCATCATATTCTCAATATTTGATTTTGTCCCAAGAAAATTTGCAGATACAGGCATTACATCTCTTAAGATGGATATACATTGTATTTTTCTACGTAAACAACTGTGAGTTTATGCATGCTACTTAGAAATCCTAGGTTATCTAAAATATATGTACATGTAAGAATAAAGTATCAGTATATTAGAAAGATAATATTAGAAAGATAATAGATAATATTAGAAAGATAATAGAAAATAAAACAGCATATACAAATCTCTGTCTAGAAGAAATTTAGGATTGGTACAAATTAATATAAAATCACTGCAATGCAAGCAACATTTAGGAAAACCACAATACTATGAATACAAACCAAGAAAAATATGAGAAGCTTTTTAAAGCACATTAGAATAATAAAGCTGAGGGGATATTGAAATTTAATACTGTCCTTTGAGTGTCAAGATCAGTAAGTACACCGCATGTGCCTTGAGCTCCCTACAGAAGAACTTGTTACAGTAGAGCATCTCTTTCTTTTAGAAGATGTTGAAGGACCTTCCAAGGAAAGTATAGAATGTATAGAAGTTTTTGTTCAAAAGTACAAAAGAAAAGTACTGAAGGTGCTATATGAATTACTAGCATGGTTAGCCATAGCAGAGAAATGGTTAAGTAGGCCAGTTCTCCTGAAATGTTTCTCAATGACTCCAAGTTTTCTTTTTGTACCAAATAAACTAATAGAAGAATAAAAGATAAAAATTAGGAGGCATGTGGATAAATACTAACATGGAGAGCAACTAACAGGAAAACAGTGAACTCACAGATCTATTGAAGTGGTTGAAATGAAACAAGAGGTATGCAGATAGGAGTGGTCTCATCAATAGAGCCTTTCTAGACCAATGACTAACCCAATGGTTCTTGGAAAGATAATTTATCAAAAGTCTAAAGAAATCACAATATCCTGAATTAGGACAGAATACTGATTTGCTTATCACTTAGAAGATGGGAAATGAAGGAGTAAATGTTCACCTAGAGGAAGGTAACAGCACAATCTATCCACAACTAATCTGAAAGTGATTTAATAAGGTGGACAAGATTTTAAGATATATAATGGAAGTAATTACATTTTTAGTTTTACTGCATGAGCTGTTGCAGGATCTGTTTGACAGTGATTAATATAAAATTCAGTGTTGATAAATGCTACGTGTTATGTAAGAAAAATACTAATTTTTGCGTGTGTGCATAGAGAGGGCTTTCAATCAGTTACTTCGCCTTAGAAAGGAGATCTTTGAAACATTCTCCAAAAATCCTTTCAACACACAGTTGTCTCCAAAACTTGAAACTTTTTTTTAAGAAAAAAAATCACCATTTGCAAAACCAAAAATCTTGTAACATTTTATGCATCCTAATGTGTGCTCATTTTATGAATTCTATGAGGAATTCCCCTCTCCCCACTAAAAAAAAAAAAAAAATACAGTAAAACAAGGAAATACTGAAAAAAAGGTGAGAGCCGTGGAACATGTTTTTGTGTGAGAAATCATTAAATCAGGAATGAAATATTAGATGTGAAATGGTCAGGGACTTTTTCAAAACAATAAATGCACTAGTTTTTGCACAGAATAATTTAAGCCGTGTAATCAGTAGTGCCCAAAGTTTAAATGAGATCCAAATCTGTTGAACAATTTCATGGGAATTAAGTCCATTAACTGGTCTTAAAAATTCAATTACATGCTCCTGTTTAAGATGTTTTGAGGCTGCAGGTTGTCAGAATATGAGAAATGTGTACTAGGAGCAAAAAAATCCTTAACTGGCATTATTTCCCAAAGCATCCATACTGGCTGATGTTAGAGACAGGAAATTGGGCCAATTATGTATTTGGTGTAACATGCCCTGGCTATTTTAGTGTTTAGGGTCTGGGGTTGGTTGGCAACAGGTGGTTAAGTGGGGAAAGGAATGGTGAAAACATGATGTGACAAAGGAAAAAAGCAAGCTCGCTTACTATACAAATCATTATTTTCAGTAAATGAGATCTGAAAAACCCAAGTAGCTTAGAGTTTGACAGAACCATGCCAAGTTTAGTTTCTGTAGCAAAAGTAAATGCTATTATTTTTGTATCTTTACAACAATTATTCATAGGAGCAATGAACAACAACAACAAAACTCCACCTGTTTTCTTTTATCTTCTCTACTGTTTAATTCATTCTCTACCTTTTTTTTCCTCCTGATTTTTTTTTTCTTAGCTCCCTCCTGTAAAATATTTTCAAGTTTGAGAAGATCAGGTTAGGAGTAGGAGAGGAGCCAAAGTTTCTTTTATTTTACACCTCAATATCCTATTTTGTCTTTCTTTTTAAGACATTGTAAATGTTTTTAAGGGCACTGTATGATTACCGTTCAAAGGTATCTCATCTGGTTTTCAAAAGTATTCTACAGTGTGTGTTCCAAATGACATGACACAGCTTTTACCAGTTGTAATGTTCTTTATCAGATGTATGACTAAAGCAAAAAATAATAATAAAGTTTTGTTTCAGTTTCCCCAGTTCAAAAGTCTTCAGATTTGTCATTCAAAACAAGAATGCAGAAGTAATGTAAAGCATATCACTTCATTTTATTTAATGATAATGTTGAGGAGCAGATGTACTTGTTTACTGTTTTTAACAGAATTATTTTTATAACCTGAAACCCTTGCCCTTCCTTCAGGAACGGATTAAATCCTCGCATTCTCACCCTTTTACATCAGCTGTTGTGTTTGGCAGCCTGCTGCAACTGCTTACAGCTGCACAAATTCCTGTGGATTTTCTTTCTGATGGTCCCTGTTCTGTGAAGGGTAGAATTTGGCTGTAATTCCACAACACACTTCTCAGTACACCTCATTCAGGAACAAGTCTAGTGAAAAGTGCTATGAATTTTCAGGATAATCAGAGATAACATGAGAAATTATGAGGGCTGCTCTGAAAGTAATGCCTCCTGTTATTATGTTGGCCCACAACGTCAGGGGCATATGTTGGTGGTATGGCACTGGGGCTGAACCTTCCCACCAATACTCCATTACATGTTGCTGTGTGACATTCATCAATGCTTGCTGAACTTTTATGGAGGCCAAACAATGGATGTGAACGCAGTGAGTGGTATATTTCAGCAGTGGTGGCAGTGGGTCACTTCCTCTAAGGACACAGGATTTTATGAGATTATTGTGTGGGCTTTTGGTCATTGCTGGCAAAAACACATAGCCAATTGTCATGACTGTTGCAAATTAGAGTTTTGTAGCTGAGAATTTGCTCTTTTGCATACTGGTATTGTGTTCTTTGTATCTGTTGCAGTTTTCTTGGAAATAGAGGAGGCACTATTTTGGAGTGACCTACATAATAATGGGAAGATGTCCTCTTACTATAATATACCATTTTACTTTAGGCCTGTGGCCGTGTGTTTAAGAACCTATAACTTAGTACTAATTCTAGTTCATAGATAACTTAAAAATACTGGTTCAGTATTTTTCATCTTTGAGAATGTTCCTGCAGCCATCTTATTACTAAGCACAAGATACATCTTTACTATGTGAGGAGATGCTGTTTCATTTACGTTTACACTTTGAAAAGCCAGCAGAATATAAACAATCATTGCTGCGTTAAAGTGCATTATTCCAGGCCTTACACCATGTTGTCTGAATCATTTATGAGCTGTGCTATTCTGAACTGTTGCTGAGGTAGTGCTTCACTTAGTTAAAGCAGTAACAAAAAGAAAATAAAATCTTGAAATGACAATATACTCTCAGAATAATCAAATCCCTTATTATTCTATCATTTATGAATAACTATTGTTCTGACAATGAACAGTCTGTTTAAAAGCATGCAACATGATGTCTTTGAGAAATTGTTTCTTGTCCAAAAATGACAAGCCTGAGAATTATTGGAACAGTACAAAAGCAGAAGCTAGAATAAACAATATCTGTTTCAGGTGAACTTGGAAATAGTAAAATGACAACAGTGCGTTAATCAGAACTGAAGAGATGAAGCTTCATTTAGCCTAAGATGTATAGTTGTTAATGACACAACAGTATTTGCTAAACAGTTCGTTAAACTGACATTTGTCTGTATTCTTTGGGGGAATTAATTGAGATAGAGTTTGATATGCATAGCCTTTGACATTTTAATGCAAGCTTAAGCACTGTATTTCAAGCAGCTCTTTTAGTCATTAGCGAGGCACAGAATGGAGTTGTGCTTTCCCTTACTAAACTATTAATAAATTAAGACAGTGAGATATTTATTAGATCTACAGAAAACCTTGCCAATTACACTATTTCTCATACATTGTTTTAAACTATATATTTACAGTGAGAAATGGGATGATGATTTCTGGCATATACTTTCATCTACTATTCTAGCTTTGAAACCAACTAGGCTAGCGTTTGCACTAAGAAAACAGAATTTTTGTCTGCAGAGAATAAGTATAAGACACCAAGAGATTAATTAATCAACAGCAATTCTAAATCTACTGCAAATGAGCTATCTGCAACAGATAATTAAAGCCAGTATTAGGTAGGAAAATTATAAGGACTACTGAATCACCTGTAGAGAACTGATATTCAGTATTGTTCATCTTCATATTAATGTGCTTGCATAACTTGAGAATGTAAATCATGGAGTACCGTTCTCTTTAAATAATTTTAAGACTGATTTATGTCATCTTAATTGCTGATTAACAAGTAGGAAATATTTTTATGTAGGAGAGAAGCTTTTCTCTCCTTTATGTTGCCTTCTGATGTACTTAAGTGAGAAAGTGACCTTTCTTGAAAACATTTTAGATTCAGACTACTGACTTACACAGACACAATATTGATAAGATAACTAAAATAATCTAACGAGTACTTAAAGTGAGTTCTTGACCGCTAAAAGGCAAAAGTTGTTGTGGAGAGCTGATGTTCCTGCTAAATCACCACAACAAATTGCACTAAGTTGCCCATGAATACAGTATATTGACGTGTATCAGTGGAAAGCATACTGACCATTGATGCAGTTTTCTTATAAGGAAAGGGAACGTAACTCCACGGCATGCAGCTATGTATCTAGGTTTTCTTTATATTGTACAAACAGTACTGACTGCATTCAAACTGATAAAGTAACTAAGTTCAAATACCAAAGGTCCAAGTAAAAAAATAAAAATACAGCACTTGGATTCCTATGTGGATATTTTATATTTGAAAGAGAACATAGTGCAGGCTTAAAATTCTTTAATTTGTTGGAGTGTGTTAGTTAGAAGTGTGTGCATGTCCATTCATGCAAGAAGGTGCATAGAAGGTGAAGTAAAAACAGTGTGTGTGATCAGCAATGTTGGTGATACACTTCTGTTCACAATCTTAAGCGCTTTCTGGGGCAACCACCTCACTACAGCAGGGGCCTTGACTCCCTCCTGTGGGAGGATCATAGGATGGCCTGGGTTGAAAGGAACCGCAGTGATCATTGAGTTTCACCCCCCCTGCTATGTGTGGAGTCACCAACCACTAGACCAAGCTGCTCAGAGCCATATCCAGCCTGGCCTTGAATGCCTCCAGGGATGGGGCATCCACAACCTCCTTGGGCAACCTGTTCCAGTGTGTCACCAACCTCTGTGTGAAAAACTTCCTCCTAATATCTAACCTAAAC
>PPHD01003544.1:3567-31124 GCA_002909625.1 Bambusicola thoracicus | reverse complement strand
ACAAAATCAGACATTTATTTCCAGAAGGATTCGGAACAGTTTTATATGTATTTGAGAAACTGGGAGATATTGCTTTGTTTCACAGTTTGTTGGAAGCCTTTAAAGCAACTGTATGAAAAGGATGTTTTATCTCAAGAGACAAAAAAAATCCAAAATGCTCTATTTACTGTATAGCTGTGTATAGGAATTTGAGAACATTTGTCTGTTTTACTGAAAAGTACTGAAGCTGCAATTTTGAATACAACATTAAGTACCTATGCTTCAGTTAGAACCAAATTTATTGTGCTCTTGTTCCCTATTAATGGGTCTCTCTACTGTAGCTATTTATTCAGTGCAAGTCTATTACAATGGCAGTACAACAGAAGGACCAAGAAAGAAGAACTCACTCTAAAACAAAATCCAGAGTCTTTTATTGCAAGTTTCGCTTTACACTTGCAACTCCTTCTGTGGGAAAAAAAAACCTACTTAAAGTTGATACACTTCCATTTCTTAAAAAAGGCTACGCTACATTTTAAACCAAATCAAACTTAATATGCTGTTGCTCTAGATGACATGGCAAACTCAAGTCTGTACAATAGAGTCTTGACCTCAGCTGTAAGATTGGCAGAACAGCTAGGAGACAGAAGCGAGGAAAGTATCAGAAATAAAGCCACCTACATCCACAATGAGGACCCTTCACCACAATCCATCTAATTCAGTTAGAAAAGCGACTGCAGGAAGGGATGAAACGGCATGTTAACTCAGCAAAGGGATACGGCCTCTTCAGCACTACAGAAGAGATCCCTGCATTTTCCCTATTCGCAGCTTGCAGTCATTATTTTCCATACTTCTGTGCTGCCTTTGAACATGGGCTACTCTCTGTCCTTCAAACACTCTAAGTACAATTCTTTAGAAACCCTGTATTTAAGAAACGTGGTAATAGCCTTTCTAATCCATTGACCAGAGGTGATGGATGTGGCTTAGTAAGTAGAATTAAATCAGTCAAAAAATCATAAATTTAGCAACTGAGATGAAGATTTAAGGGAGGAGAAAGCTGAGGTGGTGACAAAGAAGCCCTCCTTCCTGTCAATAAAGGGTGAGGCAGAAATATAGGAACACACTACCATTCCCCTCAGTGCCAGTGCTACCATGTCTTTCTCTGAAAAGTTCAAAGCATTCAGTCAATTCTGGTGTTTCACCAGGCCTCAGAAGAACTCGGAAATACTCAGCTCTGTTTTACCAAACATTCTCCTCCATGTGTTTCTACTTGAAGATCCAACCTAAAAATTGTGTACCTATTTATTTTCCTAATGAAGTGATTAGTTGCCTTTCCAGCATGTACCAAGCAGTAGGCTCAGTCTCTCCGGGGAGCTGGACTCCATGCAAAAGGTCACTGAAAAGATCCCCCAACAACTTGTTACACTGCAGAAACCATTTCCTTATCTTCCCCACCGGACCTGTACCTACCGCAAATGCTCTGAATTGCTTAGAGACCAAACACTGATGCTGTGCAACTTGAAGGGTGGGGGAGAGAGGAAAGAAACTATCTCCTAACTGCACAAACGTCCTTGCTAGCTTACCCTTTTCCTGAATAGTTTGATGAATCACACTGGAAAAGTACATTCCCATGACATTCAGAAAAAGTGCCATCTTCTCAAAGAATTTTCCAACATTTTTGCGTATGGCCCCCATTTCCTTCCTTAAACAAAAAATTAAAATAAATTTTAAAAACCAACTATAAGTTTTAGAGAAAGGCACAGACATTTTTCTCTAGAGATGCGTAAAAAAAAATCTTCAACTGCATTTACGTCAAACAGGCTCAAAATACCAGCAACAGAAAGCAATTCTGAACTGATTAAGTGGATGATGTCTCAACATAACTGCATCAGTTTTTACTTTACCTCTCCCGGGAAGCTCTTTAAGCACCGTATCACTACACGTACAGCAAGTAAAAAAAACGCTGGATGTCTGGGACTTATCTCAAACTCCTGTCATAAAACGACCCATGGAACAAGGCCCATACAAAATCAAGTACTTTCTGTGTAGATTACAGATTCATAAGAAAACCAATCCCAAATGGCTTTCCTCGAGAAAAAAGATGCTCAGCTATGTGACGCTATATTGGCTCGGTGACTTCCACAGAGTTTTTTCTCTAATCTATTCATGAGTAGGTTTCATTTCCCATTTGCCGTGCTCTTTCCACACTGCCGTACTTTAAATATTCATTAAGCAGGAGAATACAAAATGAATCAAGTTCTACTGGAAAAAATGCATACAGTCTATTGAGTAAAGCACACACAAACACCACGCAAACCCACGTTGTTTTTCCCTCTTGAAAAAATAAACAAACATGATGGGTAACTAACTAATAAACGGCATTACTGGCAATCCTCTAACAATAGCAAGCAATAACTAGAGGCCTTTTTATTTTTATGCTAATGCCTATGGCAGTATCAAAAATTCATAATGAAAAGTAGCTACAGACACTAAAAACAAAAGATGTTTAAACTATAAATAGATCATAGCAATAAACATTCAAATAGGCTCCTATTGTGCTAACTGTTCTCACAAACCCACCAATTCTTCTGCTAGACTCAATAGACACAAATGTTTATTTGCAACTAGAAAATCATAATAGATTTGAGAGATTCTAGGAGGAAGTTTTTCACCCAGAGGGTGGTGACGCACTGGAACAGGCTGCCCAAGGAGACTGTGGATGCCCCATCCCTGAGGGCATTCAAAGCCAGGCTGAATGTGGCTCTGGGCAGCCTGGTCTGGTGGTTGGTGACCCTGCACATAGAAGGGGGGTTGAAACCAGATGATCATTGTGGTTCTTTTCAACCCAGGCCATTCTATGATTCTGCTATTTTGTCTACATACCCAGCAGTGGGGAAAGCAATGAAGACAAAAGCAATGTGGAAGCAACCAGTGCATCCAAACACTACAAGTGTGCTTTTACTGTAAGGAAGTTTCTTAGTGCCGCTTTTAGAGACAGCATCCCAACTCCTTTGTGTCCTGAAAGGCAGCACAAAACACAAAGGAAAGCTGCAGTTTCAGCACTGCAAGCACACCAACCATCTCTTAGATCTCACACCCATGACTTCTAAGCACGTAACTAAACTGACTTGAAACTTTGCACGACTTTTACCTTATTCTCCCATTTCAAGCCCCTGCGCAATTTGCAGACCATGTGTAACAATAACCAACATTAGCTTTGAAGGGAGCTTCCAACACTACTGCCATTTCAAGTGTGGATGCTCTTGCCAAAGCCAGATCACTGGCAGCACATGAGCAAGGTGGGCACCACTCAGCCAGTAAGTTAACTGTCCTAACAGAGAGCTCACTCAACAGCCCAAGTGCTAAAATTGAGAGCAGTTCCTTCAATCAGTTTATAGAAGTGAAAAGCAGTATCTTCTTACATCAAAGCAAACTCCTCTCTTCCCATGATCGAGACCTGGGATCCAGCAATCAAACAGAAATGTAAACACCACTCAAGCCTGAACAGTTTCTATAGTACTGAAGAAAAACCACAAACCTTTAGGGTATCAGGAAAGGAGAAAAGATAGATTGCACGATGCTATTTTACTCCTAAACCTACTTCTAACATATTACCTTCTTCTAAAATTTCTCAGAAAAGCAGCACAAAGAAAAGGCCCAGGCCTTCCCAAAGGACAGACCTCTTTAATCAATTACGAAGCTGAGCAGAGGTTTAAAAAGAAATAGTGAATGTGATTTGATGCACGTTTTAAATTGCTAGTTAATATACGTGTTCAAAGTATTTCCCGCACAGCTGAGTAATTCTGCTTGTTGCTGTTGATCACCACAGCAATATGGGTAGAGAAAAAAAGACACTGAAGAAAACTTCACATACTATTTTTTTTTAGAACTGAAGAAAGAAATCAATCAACATTTTGTAGGATATGGAGGACTAGATTAGAGCTCTATTTCTCAACCACAGCGTAACAGATCCTAATAACTTACAGGTCAGTTATTCACACAATTGACTGCATTTCTGTTGAAGAAGTCAGTAATTTTCAGAGATTAACACTAAATACCGGTTTTCTAGACACCAAACTTCACAGTCCAGGTTAAAAATTGCTGCTGTCTATGAGTAGACAGCTAACTTGAGGGAAGCAACTGGTATTTATTCTAGAAAATGTTCTGTTTTGTCTGTTTGTGGCACCATTAATGCTTCTTCTCTCCCCATAAAACACTGCAGCAGAATGCAAAAGCCTGCTCTTGAGGCTAAAGGGTAAAGAACTACTTAAAATACAATTACTTAAATGGAAGTAGTAATAATTTCACCCACTAGTAGAAAAATAAATTGATACAAATCACATGGAGAGGTCCTGTACCCAATTAATAAAGAAACGTTTCCATCAACAATTTAAACAATTAGGCTACACAAACTACTGTTCACACCTAACCATAAGCATTAGGAAAGTGTAATGGAATTAAGAGAAATAAACAAGTCTGCCTGATACCGCTGCTTCTGGAAAGACAGCACCTCCAGCTGGGGCATGAATTCAGCACTGATTCAGGAGACAAGAACTCTGTCTGCTAAATCAACAACACAACTTCTTGCAGCAGTCCAGGTTTCACTTGGAAATCCTGCCGAAATACCAGCCAAGCCCAGCCTAGATTAGACTGCAATGAGATCATGGCTTGAGGAGGTATTGCTGCAGGCCCTCGTAAAGCTGATATTAAAGAGGAACTTATTCAAACGATACATCATTCTTTCTTGAAATGCATACACTACCACTTTCTCATATTTATTAATGTAACAAGGATAACACTGATTGCAGAGCAACTTCAGAGTTCTCCAGCCTATATTGCTAGCACAAGAAGAGAAATGGCTTTCTGTCCATCACTCACAATCAATGCCGTGATTGACACTACATGTTGAGCATCACAGATAAGAGTCATTTTAAAGTAAAAGTAATCAAGATAACGCAGGTATGGGAGACTTTCACAAGATTCCCAGCCGAGCACTCTGACTTTTCATTTTCATGAGTTCCAGCCAGACCTTCCTATCCAGAGTTTGTTTCTTTAAAGAGAGGGAAAAACAAAGTGAAAGCTACAGCCTGTGAAACTCCTAATGAAACTCCTCAGAGCAGTCATCTCACCTTCTGTGGAAGCACACACTTCACTAGACAAAGCAGGTCTTTTCTTTCAAGATGTCAAGTTAGGCAAGAACAAGCTGCCTTCGGGCAATTTTCTGAAATGTTATCACACAGACGCAGAGATCATAAAAAATGTAAAGCATTTTTAAGGGACATTATAAAAACAGCAGTGAGCAACACGACCACAAGGTCACAAGCTTTTTTAACTAAATATCAGCAGCACCGGTGGCACGTGGGTGGGGCAGGCATTAGGGCCAGCTCCGTTTAAAGACCAAGCAAGCTGTATCATGTACCTCTTTTCCTCCCTGCCTCTGCAGCAGCAACAACAAAAAAGGTAAGAAAATAAAACATAGAAAAAGGCTCTGGGCTGGCAGGTGAACTTGATATCCTACCTACCTGGCTCAGGATACCCTCCAGGCCCTATTTCAGCCACAGAGCTCCCAGGAACCAGGGCTGCCCGCTCCTGCTGCCTGGTACCCAGCACAGCAGCGTGACTCCAGGCTGACCTCTCCCTACATTGCGTGCGCGCAGCATTTTTTGTCCCAACATTCCAGTGGCTGCACACATGCTTATCTCCCCGCTGAGACTGAAAACATAAGAGTTTCTCCTGCTTAGCATGCCTTTCCCTCAGCGATTATTGGTAGTTTGTTGGATCAAAGGACGCTATGAGCCTGAAATCTACTCAATTAAAACAAGAAATTCCCAAACAGCTTTTGCAGCAATTCTTGCCTTACAACCCCCCGTGATACTTGTTATAAAAAAAAGTTCCCTTGCTGTTAGCTAGTAAAAGAGTCACACAACCAGGGAAACAAACGTCAAAGTTTGCTACGCAGAAAGCAAAAATGAACAGCTGAAGCTTTTTCATTAATTTCTCAGCTACAGCGTTTTCTGGTGCTACTTCTCAGATGATTCTGGCAATTGTCCCACGCAGAGCAAAGACAGCGGGAAATGTTTACACCACACACTTGCAACATTTACATAAAGGTGCAAATTTCTTCAAAGGCCGACCTGGCTTTAGAGATGGCGGTGAGAAAGGAGAAGGGCAGAATTTTAGCAATCCCCCTTAAGTAGCTGCTATCTGAAACTCCATTCGCACCTTGTCACATTCCTCTCCTTAAAAAGTGGCATTTCACATCATATGCCTTCTCTCCCTCAGAACAGCCCCAGACTTGGGTGAGATGAGCTCAGTATCCACCTCATCCTCAGATGTAGTTCAAACAAACCAAATCACTGTCTTTTTCACTGAGGTTTTGAAGGATTCAGACCAGTACGGCCACTAGCCTATCCAATAAAAGATTAAGGATTAAACTTGCCACGGGAGAGGAGTATGCAGCGATGAAGTGGCAATCCCCTTTTCTGTGGTGGCCTGGAGATCCGCCCTTCCGCTCAGGAAAAATGCAAGTTGAGGGACTGCTTTAATCACCTGGTACAAATTATTCTTCCCAGTGGTTTTCCACCACTAGAAGCTGTACAGAATAAACAAAACACACACCGACACGGGTGGGCAAAAACAAGCGGAAGATTTTGCACTTGAAGACTTTGGAGGCCTGGGGATACGGGAGGCACAAGCTTCAGTCAACGGTTTCACACCCAGCTTGCTACACTTGCTTCCAGAACCTGCAAATCAAAATCCACTCCAAAACCTCAGGCACAAGGATAGGACCCAGGCTGTCTCTTTGCCCGAGGTCAGTAGTGATGGTTTCAGGAGGTAGAGGGCTGTGGTTCCCCTTCATTATTACTTGAGTAACAGACCCAGTTGAAAGGGTTCTCATCCCCAGGCACCCCTTCCCGCATACCACAGCCACATCCTCATGCCACAAATATTTCAAGCCTGTTACTTAATACCTAAGCAACATTATGAATAAGTATCACTGAGCAGCGTTTAGATGTAGTGCTAGTTTGCCCTTAGCAGAATGGAGAAATCATTGGATTTGTCACTTGATAGCTCCTAGACACATAGTAAGTGGCTCTTTTCTCCTTTCCTCAAATGCCTGCAGTTTTGATATTCAGTAGTTCAGGATACCAGTAAGTGGCCAACAGATGCAGAGTCACCTCTTAGCACATCTGCTGACACAGCTTGGAAAACAGCAGTAAGGAAGAGATAGAGAAAAAATCTGAAGAGACCTAACTTGAGAAGTCCTTCGTAAAGTAATGCCAAGAGGGGAAGAAAGGAACCAACTGGAAAAACCACAATGAAACAAGCTGAAAAATAAGAACAGAGTAATTTCTGCTGTGGATAAGACAGGACTTGTTGACCTCTGACACTTTTCAGGTACTTCTAACAGGGCTTGCAGACCAAGAGCATACATTTCTTTCCTACAGATCTGGAGCCAAATGTTTTTCTAATGTGGATTTTTCTTTTAATCCCATATGGATCCATTTCAATGTGTTTCTGATTGTGTGACAAGAAAGTTGTCGTAACAGGAAAACCCAGCAGTTACTGGGGACGGGGATTCTGCAGGCAAAGCGCATCCAGATGAAAATCATTTCCCAGAAAATATTATTTACTCCTCTAGCTTACACCCAACACACCGAGAGTAAAGCTGTAAGCACACAAGGACTTAGCAAAAAGCCAAGAAAAAAGCCAGAAAGTGCCTACTAAGTCAGCAGCCTCCCCCTCCCCCTGCCTTTGGAGCATGGATTTGGTCACTATCGACAGACCTTTTGTTTAGAGAAGGAGGGAGATGCAAAAGGTCACCCTAATTGTTTTCCACGTGCCAGAGGGGCAGAGAAAGCCCGGTGTCAGCACGGCGGGTTGCAGACCCCGCTCTCTCCTTCAGCAGCCGGGGCCCACAGCCAGGCTCCCTCGTCCGGCTTTCTCCACAGCCCGGCTGCCAGCGCTCGCACCTACTTCACTGAGAGTTAATGGCAAACAAGACCGTTCCCTCGAAGCTCCGACCGAGCTGCAGACTGACTCTGCGCAACAACCTGTTGTCCTAAAGCCTCCCTCGACGTACGCCGCTGAGGCGGCTCAGCACCCGGCGCGCACCGAGCCAGGCGCTAACGGGAACGCACGCCCTTCGCGGCACCTGCGTTGCCGGGAGGCGGCCCGAATGAGGGCAGCGCGGCCGGGCCGGGCCCTCTGCCACCGCCGCAGGTGCGGGCCCGGGCCCGGCTCGCCGGAGCCGCGGGACAGCAGTGCCCAACATGGAGCCGCACCTCCTCCCTCCCTCGTCCTCCGCCTCACCTTGGTGATGATGAGGGGCTCGCCGTGCTCTCGTCCGCCCTTCAGCGTGAAGCCCCAGGGCGCGCCGCCGGTCAGCAGCACCTCCACCAGCCTGTAGCCCTCGGCCGCCCGCTGTTCCACCATCAGCACCACGGGCTCCACCAGCACGGCGCTGGACAGCCGCTCCCGCCCGCTCCGCAGCCCCACGTCTTCCATGGCGCCCCCGCGCCGCCCGTCGGGGCCGCGGCTGTGCCTCTACCGGCGGCAGCCCGCCCCGCCGCTACCCGCCCCTCCGCGCCGGCCGGCCCGGCCCCATCGGCGGTCAGAGAGCTGTCCCCGCCCCCGCCTCCTCCCTCGGCCCGGGGTATTGTTTCACGCCGATACCGGAGCCCGGCGGCGGGGGGCCGGCTCCAACTTGTGGCAACTTGGGACGGCGGGAGGAGGTTCCGCCGCCTCGCACCCCGACGCGAGGGCGAAACCCGCCGGGCGTCGCGGGAAGCCGCTCTCCCCTCGCTCTCCAAAGGGACGACCCCGGGGCGAGGAGGAGGAGGAAGAGGAGCGGCCCCCGGGCGGCCGCCAGACAAAGGCGGCGGCGAGGGGTCCGCCAGCCAGCCCCGTGCTCAAGCAAAGCGGCGAGCAGGTGGAGCCCCGCCGCTCCAACTCGGGAAGGGGCAGCTCGAGGCCGCGGGACTTCTGCCCTCGCGGTGCCAGGCGGCGGGAGAGCGGGGGGAGGGGGTTGCTTTCCGCCGCGGTGCTGGGGGAGGGCTAGGCGCTGGAGCCGGGCAATGTGGAGGGCAGGGCAACGCGGAGGGGGAACGAAAGGGGCAGCCGAGGGCGGTGCTCGCCCACTGCCCCGCCCCGCCGCTCCCCGCCCCTTAACGGCTCCGCCACCTGCGGGGCGGGATGAGCCCGGATCCGAGCGCGCTGCCCCTCCGCGACCCTCTAGCGGCGGCTGCGAGTCCGGGCGGGCTGAAGAGAGGGCCCGGCCCGGGGGACTGCGGGACTCGGATCTAGCAGTCGGATCGGGCTGGGGCAGGCAAAGGGTACCGGTGGGAAACCTGCAGCGAGAATACACGCAGCCTAAACTGTAACGCTCAGCTCTGTCCATTTGCCTTGAGTTGGGAGCACCAGTGCACAGCTGTCATTTGCTTCTCACTGCCAGACAGGTGAATTGAAGACACGCAGGAAAATCTGTGTGTTGTCTTCTGAGAGAGTAGCGAGTCTCAGCATACTTCCATGTGTGAGAAATGGTCTCAGGAAGGTGCACGGCGTAAACAGTGGGATTTCAGGGTTCTGTATGTGTCTTCACACACATTGCTTCTAGAAGTGGCCATCATGATCATAGAATCACTAAGGCTGAAAAAAACTGGTAAGATCATCTAGATCAACTATCAACCCATCTCCACCATGCCCACCTACCATGTTCCTCAGTGTCATATTTGCATGTGAACACCTCCAGGGACAGTGACCCCACCACCTCCGTGCGCAGCCTGTTCCAGTGCATTGGCACTCTTTCTGAAAAGAAATTTTTCCTAATATCCAACCTGAACCTCCCCTGGCAACTTAAAGCCATTCCCTCTCATCCTATCACTGTTACAGCAGAGAAGAAGCCAACCCCCACCTCACTACAACCTCCTTTCAGGTCGTGGTAGAGAGCGATAAGGTCTCCCCTGAGCCTGCTCTTCACCAGACTGAACAATCACAGTGATGATGTATTCTGACCCACTAGGTGCTGTTTCAGTTTATTAATTCCTGTGGTGGGTGTAGGTAAGCCCAGTAAAATTCCTCAGAAAACGTCCAGCCTTGCTCTAAAGACAACAATTTTTTTTCTATAATGCCTGCAGATATTACCTACAGAACAGTTCTTAATACACAAAGAAAAAAGTAGTTTTAGAGTTGAGCAGCAGCAGACTGGAGGATATACAGGCAGGAGAGAAATACTTGAGGGTGATTGGGCATGGAGAATGGCACCCAAATGGCTCCAACTTACACATAGTTCCTGCTAAGTCCTTACTTTAAACCAAACCCTATGGTATTGCATGATGATATACGAGGCTTCAAATAACTTTGGGATCTCCATTCAGATCTATTCTCTAATTCTTTTATGCTGTATAGACAAATGCTGTTTATAAGACACACACACACATAACGCAAAATAAATAACACAGATAATGGGAAATATAGTTTTCTCTGTATCCCGCCTTCAGTTGTTCTTTCATCCAAAGCAGTCTTCTAGTATGTTTCTGTAATGCATATCAGATTGTCCACGCAGCAATTTGTATACTCAGCAGTCCATAGCTAGAAGTTTTAAAGAGCTGGAATGTACAATTCAGTTGCTGCTGATGGAAGCTGCACAATGATAATTTGAAATTTAAAGTATCCTGAATTATGCATACTGAAACGAAATTGAAATACAATAGCATACATCATAGATGAAAAGAGCAAATTGTACTTTCACAAATGTTCCTTGCTTATATTCCCTCATCGTGAACTTCCAAACACTAGTTCTTCTTCATCTGGAACTTTTTACTGTCTGTAAGAAATTATAGAGTTTCATCACTATTCTACCTTTTGGACGTGGTCTTATAAAGCCAATTATGAAGGATGATAAAGAAATCTAGAGCAGATTTTAAAAGTGGGGCATCAAGAGTCTGGAACTGGTGTCTATACTGAAGATCCCAAAAGAAAACATTCAGACACTGGGTTTGGGTTGGTTTTGTTTTTGTTTGGTTGTTTTTTTTTTTCCTTTTCTCTTTTAATGTTATGAATGGAAAGCCAAGAGACCCATATATAAAGTTCCTGACACATGTAAGTTTTGCCAGAACAAGGCAAGATGTGTTCTCTTGTCACATCAGTCACATTTTTCTTCACATCTTTTATATTCTCCTTCTCTGTGGGATTTGAAGCTTGTTCAGAACCCAGTTGGAGAGCTGTACTTATGCTTTTACTAAAATATTGTGATAATTTTATTTCTTGAATTTCTGTAGCTTCTGCCAGCCTTCTTAGGTTTTCATTTAGTCATAAAGAACAAAGGATTTAGTAAATGCGTACTAAAATCATAGTTTTCATTTATATAACAATGCCAATGTAGCTATGTTTGTCTAATAAAACCCTCAACATCTTTTAGCTTTTTCACTTAAATCTTGTTTTCATTTGTCAAGTGTTGCCTGAATATACCAGTGTTAGCAATACAAGGTAGGGGAATGTGAATGTGTAGAGGCTAGTAGTGGACTTTTTTGTGCTGAGGACAGACAGAGCAATGACCAATATTACATGGCCAGTATTCCCTTCTGTAATCATCTGTGCCATTATTATTATCATCAAAGCTACTTTACAGTGATTTAAAAAACTCTCTCAAATGCCTCCTTCTTCCATGCACAAGGAGCTACCAAACTTTATTAAGCCATGCACCAGCTCAGTTTTTGAGTCCCTCTTCTATAACAACAAAAGCTTTCTGCCATGAACTCTACTCCATCCACAGTACTTCTGTGTTCAGACTCTGAAGTTTAATCTATGTTCAAACCTTAGTATGTGAAGCTTAATTAACAATTTCCAGTTTTGTTACATGGGGTTTATTAAGCTTTCTTTCTTTCTGTTGCACAGATTGCATATCCATTCCTTGCTTAGTCCTTGAGCCTGCCAAAACTGTGAATAGGTTCCTCTATGGTAGGTTTTTGTGTTAACAATCTCAAACACAGCGTGCTGTCAAGACACAGCCTATTTCACCTTTATGGCTATAAACCACGTACCTTTTCCTTAAGGCACTGAATTGTGCAGAATATTTGCAGAATGACTGTGGAACAGCTATTATACTTTCCATCATTGTGCTGGAACCTACAATACCAGCTGGTTTTGGTTTGGGTTGGTTTGTTTTTCCCCCCCAGCAGTGGAGACATCTGAAAGCATCAGAAGCTTCTGCTTCATGTTCAACAGAGTAAAGACCTGAGGTGAGTTAAGCCTTTAAAATTACCCGCTGTTTGTTACCACTGCTTTCTTGGTGCTTACCACCAAACATTACAGCTGGATGAGGAGACAAAGCACCTCTACCTCAGCCATTTGAAATAGAAAATTGATGCCCTAGGACATGCATAGTTCATCTACAGTTTAAGCTGAGATACTAGGCTATGAAACAGAGCAGATGGGCCACAATGCAATTTCCTTCAGCTCCTTTAAAGGGGTTGCAGTCTTCAGCAGAGAGTCTGAACGGATTTGTACGCATTGTCAGTGGCATTTGCCAAAATGGCCTCTCTGCTAATTGTGCCAACACATCTTACTCCACATAATCAGCTACAGAATTGCTTTCGTCACCAGTGGTGGAAGAAATGTTTAGACATAGACATGTACCTATACTGTGATATCTACAGCGAAGATGGAAGGATTCAAAAACCCTTTCTCTAGGGGCTAGAATTTTGTGAGGATACTGTCAATCCAGCGAGAGTGCTGACAGCTAAAGGGGTAAAATGGATCACAAGGTTTGAGTTACGGACTTATCTTATTCCCAAAGAGTTCTCTGTAGATGTTGATTCCACTGGCACAACAAGCTGTAACGTAACTGTTGAAATCTGTAGGGTTTGTAAGCATATGTTGTACGTGTAGCAAAAGTGAATTATTTGTAATGTTGATGGGATGTTTAGTGAAACATAAAGTGAAACTTGAGTGTCTTTGAAAATAACCATCACAAAGACCAAAGTAGCTGAAATAGTGATAGAAGTTGCTGTATAGAAGTGGATGTAATTTTTTATAAAGTAATTCAAGGGGTGGCAAGCTGCTGGCAGTTTGCTCTGGAGTCTGAAAGTCCTGAAACCTGGAGAAACAGGTTATGTAGCAGCCCAAGATACAGACAGACATCCTGGGATGGCTGGAAACCAGGAGGGTTTACTTTGGAAACCTGCCATCTTCCTTCCGATGAATTCAACGTAATCATGCTGTTCTGCTGAACACTTTTAATTTCAACAAATGATCTATTTTCCCAGAATGAAAAACACCACATTGAAAAACCCCTGCTGGATGTCTCCTTTGTGATTTAGACACTTTAAAAAGCTTTCCCAAGTGCGTCTTGTTTCTCTTGTATTGCAAATAAGGCTTCATCAGCTCATAATTAATGCTGGATAAACCTTTAGAAGTTCTGAATCTGTCAGGGAAGTATTCAGATACATGTTGACTTCTTTAGTTCTTTAAGAAGAAAAAAAAAGTAGTTCAATGTTCTTTTTCTAGGACTTTCTATAAAGGTAGAATTTGTGAAAGAATAGTATTTCATATGGAATTCTGGTATGTCTATCCTCTGAAGGTTTTGATTCAACATTTATTCAGTTCTTACTGTAAGCACTGGATCTTGAAACATGGACCACGTCCATATTAAACCATGAATTTAGCAATGTCTAGATCTTAGCTGCAGGGATAAGCCTAGGACAGAGAAGTCTCCGTGTTCCTACCTGCAGTGTTGAATCAATGATTGCCAAAGTGACAGGAATTAGATTTGCCTGGATTTGCTCTGTTCCTGAGACTAAATTCAACTGCAACAAACTTGTCTTGGAAAGAGTTGACTTAGAGCAGGCACAGCCAGTGTGTGAGCTGCCAAGAACACAGGCAGTCAAAAGCACAGGTCAAGCTTACTCTCTGAACTCTTTTTGTTTATCACTGTATCCTCAAATTGCATCAATACAGTTCTGTAACAGTCCTGCTCTCTAAGATCCTCAGTCTGGTTTCATTGTAGGGAAGAAACCTGTACTGGACACCAATGATGCACACAAGCAGCATGTACAAAACACCAGAAGGGATGCAAATAAATTTTGTACCTAACAAGGGCATACTTGGTACACAAGACCACTGGTGTAGATACGCTCTTCATGTTCATAGTGTCTTAGTTTTCAAGCACGGGAGCATTATCAGGAAGCCAATCAGTACTGCCTTTTACAGCTGCACGGTACTGTGTGGGGACACACTAGTGGCACGTCATCACAAATGCCAAGTACCTCAAACAATTTTCTGAAGGTAAGCGAGCTCACTGTGGAACAAACTCTGGCTGTGAATGACCAAGAGAAAAATCACATCATTTGCTGACAATAATATTCTCAGCTTAGCTCCTGAGAACGATTAGACCTAGACAAAGGAGGCCAACACAGATTCCTATAATCCATAGCATGCATCAAGACTTAGCATTTACATGATTGTGCAAGATTGCAAGCCACTGGAAATTGAAAATGTTTTTCAATTAAATTAAAAAAAAAAATTCAACTTTTTGTTAACTTTGTGAAAATTCTGATGTTAATGGGATCACATTTGTCAAATTAGAAACAGGCCAGCTTTACACAGTTTTCAAGGCCAGGCTGGATGGGGCTTTGAACAGCCTTGTCTAGTGGGAGGTGTCCTTACCCGTGGCAGTGGTGTTGGAACAAGATGATCTCCAAGGTCCCTTCCAACACAAATAATTCTATGATTCTATGTTTCTAAGATGACAGCTGGATCAGAGGTGATCAGAGGAAAATGCCAGCAGGAGGGTTTCAAGTGCTCTACCTGCGGCAAATGCTGTGAAATAGGCTTTTTGAAGGGTAAATGAAAGCAAGAGGTCAGAGTATGTATGAGAGCAGGCAAAGGCCTTGTAATCTACAATTTTTCACTTGGACTTTGTCTTCATTTGCTAGCAAACACCAAACAGACCTTCCTTTTTTCTGCCTGTCAGCCATATGTAAATAAATCTCTGGGTGCGTTCTATAAATAGCCACAACTCCTTCATTACAGATGGCCTTTTTGCTCTCAGTGCAGTTACACAGAACCTGAACCTTGTCCAGGTGGAGGTCATAGCATCTTGTGAGCGTATGCCTAAACGTGGGTGCAGCATGAGGTCCTTAACAGCAGCACTGTAGCAGAGTGCCCTGAAACACCAAGTGTGCACGAGGTCCTAAACGTAGGAACTTAGAATTATCACAGAAATATAAGGCCAATTTGAGTGTACCGGGAAATACACAGGGGCAGGAGCTCTTACTTTGCATGTCACCTCCCCATAGACTGCCGTTGACCTTTTATACTAAAGGAATATAAATGCTCTGCTCTTTTTGGAGTCTAAGGCAGAAAAGTTTTAACAGCTGATGGGAAGTTTGGGGAAATCCTACTAAGTCATACAAATGAGAAAAATTGTCAGCACTCAGGTTACCTTTCCTAGTATAAGCCTTTCTAAGTTAAAAGGTTAAGGCTGCTGCAGGAGGCACTGCTTCATTAACCAGGATTTTGTCTCCAGGATAGAGTTTACTCATGGCAGTGAGGCATTGTTAGTAACATCCTGAGGAAACAGGATGGGTTTTTTTTTTATTGCCCATCTTCTGTGAGAGCTCAGCTCCTGTTACAGCTCCAAAGGTTAACTGTTTTTGAAAGGCTGAATTACGGAGTAGTAGGGATACACAGATGGTTTCTTTCAGAACATTGCGTTTTCTGAAGCAGCTTCAGGACCAAACAACTTCTTGTGGTCGTGGTCCCAGGAAGTACTTGAGGGAGCCAGTCTATTAGGTAATGTACTGAGTAGCCCTGCTGCTCACCAGACGATCATACCCAGTAAGGTACTTGGATGCTGAGGGGTTGGTCTCACTTATTTTTCCACTCTAGGCTGGGAAGGTCATCTCTAACCATGGGAGTCATGATCTTCAGAATTGAAAAGTCAAGAGTGATTCCAGCACTATCACATTTCTATTCTTACTGTTGAACTTCCTCTTGATTCCCTGAGCCAGCTAAGGCATGCTTTTGAGCCCCTTTCAGATACTACCAGACACAATTTGCAGATCAGGAGGTTGCAGCTTTCCTTCACCCTGTTCAAAGTTGCTGTGGGGTTGACTGCCAGTTGTGCAGCCATTGGAGGGGATAGAAATCCAGTGATGCTTGTGGGATTTCAGAGAAGAGCAATAGCTAGACTCTGAGCTCTGTACCTGAGCTGTACACTTGGATTTTCAGTATTTTCCCTTCAATGTTTGGCTACGGTGTTCATGAAGGCCATCTTACTGGCCATAGTACACTGACATTTTTAGCGATAAAATTTGCAGATCCTTAGAGACATTTTTTTTGCATTCTAAGTACTGTGACATTAATTCTATAATATATTTTGATTTGGATACACAGACTAACCTGGGAATAGAGGTTTTATGAGATCATTTTCTTGTGCTAATGGGCTTTGAAAGTTTTACTTCAGGTAGTAGGAGATGCAATCTAATGGCATCCCCCAATCTAACAACTGTGCTAAGGATATAAGAATGTCCCACCTAATTTCTCCTGAGGGAACCAACTAACAGCATTTCTAAAAAAGAATGTGGAAGCAGTGGTGCCTAGGGAATCTTTGAAGGTACTGAGGACAGGGTATTCATTCAGCATCTTTGTGTATCGGGGTACTGTCTGCATACTTAGAAACATTAAGGTCTGATTTTCAGTATCACTCTGTGTGGAAAGGATAATATTCAGTCTTCTTCAGCAGGCAATTCCAATGCAAACCGTGTCTTATATTGTCTGTGTAGCTGTGGCACAAGGTCTTATCTATCACACAGCAACAAAATTGAATGAAATATTGCTGGGAGGGTTCAACCTCAGCTGCCGTTTCACCAACATCTATCTCTGATACTGTGGGAAAACATAATAAAATAGGAGGCATTACTTTTACGGCATAATATATGCATAATATAGCATACATATACACAGCATAATATATCTCTAATATAAAGATGACATAAAGATGATTAATGGTAGAATTTGTCCAGAAATGTGGCCACAAAATCTGTCTTAATGCAAGCTCAAAGACTAATATTCTCAACATTGGCATAGAGAATTGGAGATTTTGTTCTTCTAATTCCTAATTTATTTTTTCCTTCATTTATGAATGCATTTTTTTTCTATTCAGTTACCTTATTTTTCAGCGATATAAACCTTATTTTTTAATGCAAAAGAGGCACAGTTTCCAAAACAAATTTGCATATGCTTGTTCACAGAAGTAAAGTAGGATAACATTCTCCTAGAGAAGGTGTATAAGAAGTCAACAAAATATATATAATACAATTGCTTTTGTCAAATACACACACTTATTTAGCTGTTCAAATGTACAGTAATTTTGTGTATTTATGTTTTTATTCTTAAAGGAAACAAAAAGAAAAGCATTAGGCAGTGAAGATACATTTATTTTTATCCTTTTATAATAATGTTTATCATCCTTAAATGTAAATTAGTGATTTACACCTATATACTTACATTCAAATCGCAGAGGGAAAGGAGGTGATTCCACTGTTTTTCTTCTGATTCTTTTGGAGTAATCTGTAGCTGCTACAGTCGTGACAGATGATACACTCAATATCACTGTTTTGATATTCCTGCCTAAATTTACAGAAAGCAGAAATAATCAAGGATGGATTTCCCAATTCATTTCATTTGTGCATTGAGGGAAATGCCAGTTTAAAAACTAGGTCTGAAAATTTGTAGTGGTACCAATGGGAAGGACTGTAAAAAGTGCTGTAAAAAGTAGTTCAGGTTCTTATAAGGTAAATCTAGTTGCTGGAGGCCTGTGCAGATAAAATGAACTGTGCTAAGCTAATATTTGTTCAGAGAGCATACTGCAGATTCTGTTGGGAAGATCATGACTGGTTTTATTGCATCCATTCAGCTTGCAGACAGGCCCACCTTTCATCAGTTTAGGAAACGTTATGCCAGGTAATGTATGTAAGACCAGTAAAGACTCAAGATCATGAATCACTGAATAAATAGAGTTTTTGTATTTGCAGAGTAACAAAGATCTTTATTGGGAGCTTTAAATGAAGACAGAGATGCACTGAATTGTACGCATAAACAAATAATATCTCTATATCGATAAATTTTCTTCTGCTTTCTCTACCTTAATTAAGTCCCAGACTTAATTAAAACAGTGATTAAAATATCTGTAACTGCATTCTCAAGCATAGGCTGTACCACACTCCTAAAGAGCAGAAACACATGCCGGTCATATTCTTGTAAACCTGTTGTTTTCCTTTTGAGCCAGACAAGGCTGTGTTTCATCTTAATGATGCACACAGACTGTACCTCAGAAGTGCTATTTCCTGGGTCCAAGGGGAGCGTGAGTGGGTGTTTCTGAAAGCTGTGCATATGGAGTATGTGCTTGTTTCGCTTGCAAGGAGTTCAGTATTTCTTTCTCATTGTTGGACGCATTGCTGCAAATATGTAAAAACAGGACTAGAACTTTCAGTACTGGGCAGTGTATTTGCTCTGCACATCTGTTTGATTGTTTTTTAAAATGGCCACTTTAATTTAATGTTTCAAGTCCATCTGCTAATGTTTGTCTTCAAGCTACTGCATTCAGTTATTTGAGATACTGCCTTGGTGCAGAAATGAGGGTCAGTTTGGTACCACTGAGGTCAGAGGGAACCATGCCCATAATTTCCGAGGAAAGGGATCTAGGAAATGTGATTGAAGCTGTACTGAATACCAAATAATGTTCCTCAGCAAGGCAGCATCATTCTTCTCTTTCTGCTCGTTCTTTTTCTGTTTCTTTTGTTGTTGTCCCCGGCTTTTATCCTCTCATTTTCATAATCATGTGAAGCCAAAGTAATCTCAGGTATAAGGCTGCCAAACCAGCTTTGGATTTCTGTGACTATTGTGACTCTTAAGCTTTGAGTGCAGCTGTGAGGGCCAGACTAGCTCATTCTTACCAGCTGAGATGCTGGGCAGCTCATTAGTTTGGCCGATTCATCTCCTATTTAGCCTCAGATGTCCCCAAGTAAAGACACGTCTGCTTGCATCATGGCAGGTATCCATTCACTCATTAATCACTTTATTTTCTTTTCACATCCGTTCTACCACAGGTTGCACTCCTTGTTTCCAATACAAATGTGCAGTGAAAAAATGACATAACCACTCTGTAAGAAAATGTGTGATCAAGTGATGTGAGAGCAGGAGAGAAGAGACCCAGAAGAAGCAGTTAAAAAGCAGTCCTCAACTCAGAGAGGTAAAGAATAAGATCAGAGTGCACAGCTGGCAAAACTGTGGAGAGAAAAGGGGAGCCAGACATAAAATATTTATCTCCACAGTGTAAGTCTACAGTTGAGAAATGCAAGTGATTTTGAGGTGGCCAAGCAAAAGGAATAGAGAAGTCAAAATAACTAAGTGGTTAATCCATACGGGCAAACTAGAAAACCATAGTCAGGAACAGTGGAAACAAATGATAAGCAGAAAAAAGCAAAATACACCAAACATTCCTATCTGGAAGCCAGAACAAATGGCCAGGATAACAACTTGACACGCTTTCAAACATTTAAAAGAAGGAGGACAACAGGAATAGTGAGGGAAACAAGAAGATCAGAGTAGCAATTAAAGGCTTCTATGGAACAGTTTCACTTTCTGCCTAATAATCTAAAAGTAATGCTGCTCCACATATACATCAGGCAAACTAAAGCAATCTTCCAATGAGAGCAAACATAACTTATTTTAATATATATGTATTTACACTGTATATGTTGTATACAATGCCTTTATTTTAGGTAATAATGTCTCTGTGAGATGTTTTAATTTTTATTCTTTAGGAGCACAGGAACTGGTTCCTTTCTAATCAATTTCAGTAGTTTTTAGTGTCTACTGTGAATTTACCAGAACCTGCATGAAAATGAAACTGCAGTCATTGTCCTCTAGGCAGTGATTTGTAGGAGAAAAAGGAGAGCATTTTCTGTTACTGATATCACAGCTAGCCAGGTTATTGCAATGTGGGATCTTGACAGAGGGGTAGCAGCTCCATGCACTCCTGCTTCGTCTGGGATGGAACAATGTCTAAGGAGCCTCAGTCCAACAGAGCATAGATATTTTTCACCTCAACAAGAAGGTGTGTTTGGGAGCAGGGCAATCTGGTTCACAACCTTGCTGTCTCCAGTATGTTCTTTGTGTGCATGGTAGTAGCAGCACATAGGATTATAACATCTGGATCATGCGCCTATGCTCATCCACAGATGAGCAGTGAAATTTCTGAGTGCTGGAAAGCAGCAAAAGCATCCAGAGGATCATTCAGCTTCTAGCTCAGCTACTGTAAACAGGCAGTAAGTATGCTTCAGTCCCTGTTACAGCCAGCAGAGCTTACTCAGCCATGCAGCTTACCACTCACACTGGTAGTAAGAAGAACTGAACAGCTGTAGGCTAAGCCTAGGCTCTAGAATTGGTGGACAGAGATCTTTATAGACTGTGCTGGGAGCAGAGGCACTTGCTGATGTATGGACACCTGGATCTGTAAGCTAACATCCTGCTCTTTGGATGCTGCAGTGTGGGCAGGGCTGGGGCATCCCGACTGACTTCTCTGGTATAGGCAGGCTTACTGGCTGAAGCCTGTGTTTCATAATGACTAGATACACAGCATCCCCCTGCCATTCATACAGGTGTCACAATTGCTGCTAACATATAAAAAAAAGGGCATTAGAAGATAAGAAAAATAACATTATGCCATTTGTTCTTACAAGGACTAATTATAATATCCACAACTGCTATTTAGCATCCAGTTCACTTCACCTATGCTCCCTTCTCTATTTCCTCAGTGTGTTCCTATAAACACAGTTTACAGAGGTGTGGGGTCTGATGCAGGGCTTTTGAAATTTTTCTGAGAGGGAAGAGTTAATTTTTGTATTTATGATTGTATTTTCTGCTACATCTAACAGGACTCCTGACTAAAGGATATTGTTAGATTATAAAGAAAAGAACAAACATTTCAGGTCAAATTCCTATTCTCACATTAAACCCTTACCAAAAAGAAAAAAAGAAAGAAAAAAAAAGAAAAAAGAAAGGAGGAAAGAAAGGAGGAAAGAAAAATATTCTTGTGGAAGCAGAAGTCCTGGAATTTTCCACTTCTGGTCTAACACAGACTGAAAAGAAGACTCTGTGCTTATGGTTTAAATGGGATGAGGTTAATATGGCTTCCTGAAAATGATCTCTCTCCACAGTGATAGGATATAGCGCTTGTCTTTTTAATTAGAGAGGTGGGTGGGTTGGATTCCTAAAATTTAGATTTGGGTTTGGGTGTGGACTTATGGACCTGCTTCTCCCAGCAAAAGCTGGGACTGATTGTGTCTAGGCCCATCTTTTGAATTAATTTTCAGTAATTAAAGTGCAATGTGTGGGAGGGGGCTAAAATGAAATACAATTAAAATGCTCCCTCTTTGGTATTCTCATCCTTATTCATTTTAAGCCATCTCCGATGCTCTGATGGGTTTAAGGCTTCCTGTATCACACACTGTGCAAGCAGAAATGTTTGAGTGAACTCTTGCCAATGGCTCTGAGCAAGCATGGGGCATGTTTCAGATTACACTGTGTGTTGTTGTTCTGATCTGATCTCTTTGCTAGAAGAGGCTGAGAAAGGCCGCTCTAGGGGATTTACTTCCAGCAGCAGCAGCACATGATCCCTCAATCGCGTGATTCTCACCGCCAAGGTCTAATGGGGAGGGTGAAGAAAAAGCTCACGCTGCCTTTTGGAAGCAACAGCGGCGGCTTCTGCTTGCGGGCCCCCTCCGCCAGCCGGATGCTTCATGGCCTCTCCCAGGTTAGAAACCTACTGCTGCCCCAACAGGGATGCAGCCACGCAGCTCGTGATGAACTTCCAGCCCCAGATCTTCTGTGGGGTCTGCATCGGCAGCGCCTCTGCCAGCCTGCTGCTGACCATCCTGCAGCTCCTGCCGAAGAAGGGGCAGATTTTGCGGAAGATGCCCAAAGCCTCCTCCTCCTCCACCATTCTTCTCCTTATCTCCGTCTGTGACATCCTTGGTGGCTCAGGTAAGCGCCATCTTGGCGTTCCTCACCCGTGCTGCAGCAGGCCCTGCCGGCAGATGGTTGGGAATGTGCTGCGTGTGTTCAGGGGAAGGTCTGGGCTGAGCGAGATGAGAAAAGGGCAGGCCTTGAGGGGAGAAAGGTCTTGCTTAATAACTGAGTTTTAAAAGTAAAAGTTCTTGGCAAATCTTCACCAAAGTCTCTGCTTCAAATTAAAATCCTGCTCTGGCTGGTGCTTAGAGGAAGGCATAGAAGCAGAGGCGAGGGAGCGCATGAATAACTAAAGCTGACTTCCACAACTTAGCTGATCCGTAGGACTGCATTTGGAAAATACGTGCACGTGTCTAAATCCTCTCAAATAGAGTCAGTGCCACTGTTCACATACCACCCCAAAACTGGACACAGCAGGCTGGCGGCATGGTGCGTGGGACCGCAGCTGTGCATGGATCAAGTACTGTGCCGGCGTGGGGAAGGGAAGAAGCACCCTTAGCAGGGAGCCCTGCCCCCAGTCATGGGCTGTCTAAATCTGCCCTGGAATTTACTGCCAAGTTAGAAATTACCATGACACATACAGGGGAAATAAAGGCTGTTTTTTCCACATTAGCATCTTTTCTCTCATGTTAGATAACTGAGGTAGTACTGTTTTGTAGGTCTCTGCCTGTGAAAGGAGTAGGGTTGTACACGTTTTCCACTTTCACACCTAGCCAGGTCTTCTCACAGTACATAAGAAGTACTAATATTAAAATAGACAATGGATGGGAAAATAGAGAAAGACATGGAAAGAGCACAAGAGCACTTGGAAAAGGGCCTTTCAATCATAGAATCATAGAACCACAGAATCACCAAGCTTGAAAAAGACCTCCAAGATCATCTAGTTCAGCTGTCCACCTACCACCAATATTTCCCCACTAAACCATGTCCCTCAGTACAACATCTAAATGTTCCTTGAACACCTCCAGGGTCAGTGACTTCACTGCCTCCCTGCACAGCCCATTCCAGTGCCTGACCACTCTTTCAGAGAAGAAATTTTTCCTAATCCCAGTCAGATAAAGCCAGCAGTAGATAACGTTATTTTTCTCCTTTTTCTCTTTCACAGGCAAACTAAAACTATTCATCCACAATTGTCCTTGAATTAGATTCACCTTGGAGGGTGGGAAGCATGGTGTGCTGGTGCTGTGTGTTGGTGCCTTAGGGCCTATTTCCAGCAAACCCTCTGAATCTCAGCAGCAAACTGAGTTCATGCAAAAAGTCAGTATTGTTCTTACCTAATAGTGCTTTATTCAGCCCCTTGACAGAGAGGAAAAGAGCTGCTTGTAAAAATGAAGACAGAGAAAAGTGTTAAATAACAATTTTCTGAAACGAGGAGTTGTAGAGAAATGACAATTAGCAATATGAATATCTGCAAGTTAAATTATAAGTCATTGGTTACTGGCAATGACAATACATTAAGTGCCACCTGATTCCCTTTAGGGACGTGTATGACTGTATCTGTAGATAAATGAGGCTTAGATCTTTGTGACATGACGTGGTGAGTCCTCCAGGCTCATGGCTGCTTTCTGTGAGCCGTTACCCCAGCATCTGGCCTGCACTGCACACCGCAATAGCCACAGCCCTGTGAACACGCAGAATCCAGGCCGCAATGCAGAACATGCGACCGGCAGCAAGCATGTGACTGTGATCACGCTGACAGGCACAGAGCACTCATGCGTTCCTCCTTAGGTGTGATCTTCAGATCGAGCGTCTGGTTGGGCTTCCCGAGCTTTGTCGCCAACATCTCAGTGGCCAACGGGACTGATGTGTGGCCCTCTGCCTTCTGCGTGGGCAGCGCGGTAGGTACAGGGGTACAATCCTGCTTGCTTTGCTCACACGGGATCCAAAAGGCAACATACTGTGTCCCAAAGGGGGTTAGAATTTCCTTAAATCCCTGATGTGGATTCTGGATTAAGGAACATAGAAAAAGAAAATGTAAATGCATTACGGAAGTGCAAATTTTAAGTAATATAACCACACTATTGCCTGAAGTATAAAATTGGAGCTTACTGTACAAGAAAAATATCACTTGTTTTTTGTTACTAAAACACAGGTGATTATGCCAATTTCCTCAGCTCAGTAGGAATGTAGGGTAGCCAAAGAATTCACACATCAGCAGTAATGGTAGTAGCTTAACAAGTCAAGGTTTACAATATAGAAAAAGAATATGCTGCATATAAATAGAACTATTCAGCTCTTGTAGGTTTTAAATAAGATGTGCCAAAATTCACCTTGCTTCATTTCATACGCCTAAACAGTGACCATTTCAGCCATGATGGCAGAAGTGAGTATCAGTGGTACACACCTATCAGTTCTCAATTTTCCATCATACGTGTTTAATTTTTGCTTATGAGATACAAAAGTGGTTTTTTTTGTTCTTTTTGGGTATTTTTTCATTTTTTTTTTTTTCTTAAAGGAAGGTGAAACCACCAACATCAATATCTTGCAGCAGGAATGCCCTATTCGAAAACCATGTTTCCATATGTCTTAAGTTTCGCTTTCTGGCCCTTACCACAAAAAGCAGTATTTTAAAGCAGTGACAGAGGTGCAGTACGCAGGCTGTTTGTTTTTCATTTTGATCTCAGGTTAAATGGCAAGCAGCACTGCGGTCTACCACAATTTTTATTTTCCCTTTCTTGGGCTCCAGGAAAGTGCTGCCGTTTGAGTCACTTGCTAAATTTAAATTTAATTATATTGCAATGAAGAATGACCCTTCTTCCCCTAACATATTCTCATGTGAGTTAATAAAATGTTCCTGGTTCTATTTTAGGTTTCTTCTGGTGCTTTTGTTTTATTTCATTTACGCACAAGTCAATGAAATTCCAAATAGTAGGGCCTGAGTCATCTCCTTCAAATGAGACCCTCTGATCCATAGATGGATACTCTATAGCAAGACGTGGCATTTTGCAAGAAGCATATGAAAATTTAGGTTTTTAGGTGCATCTGCTTTTTATTATTTTTGGCAACCATCTAGACGATGTTGGAATTTATGTGTGGAAAGACCTCACAGTTTATTTTCGTATGTATGTGTTTATATATACTAAATTCTGCATTTCCTAACTGCAGCAAATATGTAATAGTGCAGATTAAGTTACATACTGAGTGCTGTGAATAAAGTGCACTAGCAGGAAAACTAGAATTTTATTTTCTGACTTGTGTATTATTAAAACGTCGTAGCATTTTGATTAAATACTGAATAATTCATTGCACAAATGACTAGATGTAGGAACTATACCCTTGCTGTAAGACAGTATTTCCCAGCTTGATATACCATTGGAGGAAGGAATGGTAGAACTCAAGTCACTGATGTCTGGCTCAGAAACAAGTATGTTGGTTTCCAGGTGTAAAAGGATGCTACTATGGAGCTGTGACAAAGGGTATTCAGATAAGAGCTGAAAGCAGGGCACAAAGGGAAGTTAATCTGAATATTAAAATAGTCCCGGACCATTACAAATAGCCAGGTCCTGTTAGGAAAAGATTTGGAATTTATAAACAGAGTCTAAGAAAGGTCAGTTATCTTCTATAGGCTCGTGGGAAAAATGTATAGGGTCAGCTCAAAAATGCAGTGGAATTTAACTTGACTTGAACTTGTTTCCTTTGGATTTTTGTAAAAAACTAGCTATGGAGTTCAGTATGGACAGTGTTGGGTACTTTTCTGCATATCATCTTTATTGGTAGTAATACCAGCTCAAGTTCTTGAACGTGGATAAAATACCCATCACACACAGAACCCATGATACAGAGGCACACTGTGGTGATGGCAGACCTCAGTTATATTTTCATGCCTCAGCTACTGAAAAACGAAATTTGACTAAAATGTTATACCAATTTTTTAAAATAAAATGTTCATTACTAATCTTTGAAGTTAAAACATTGTTTAATCATTTACTTTAGACTTCATTTGTGCCATTCATTTGTGCCAGTTGGAAAATGCACACATTTAAAGAGCAAATCCTCAGGCAAAAGGTCTGAGTCTCCCCTCACCTCCAGCAATGTTTAAGCAGCAGCTGTGACATTTGCCTGTTTTTTTCTCGCAGATGTGGATCCAGCTGTTGTATAGTGCTGGCTTCTGGTGGTTATTTTGCTATGCTGTCGATTCTTACTTGGTGGTAAGAAGATCAGCAGGACTGAGGTACTAGAATTAAAGCTCTGAATGCCTTATTTTACTTCCCGTGCTGTATATCTGTGTTTGCATGCAGCTATCTGAGGGTATAAATTAAGCCTGTGCAAACATGTGATGTTCACACAGTTACCAGATAATGATCTGCGTGAGTGGTGTTCTGAGTGCTTCAATTGCCAGGGCACTGCTCGGATATTGATTTGTTTGTGCCCAACTAGCATTTAAATGTAACTGAATTTATTTAACTTTCAGAAAAATAGGATGCAGATTGGGCATTATAACACTATTGCCACAAGGTGCTATTTTTATCTCTGCTCTGTACTTGAAATTGATTTTTGTGGCAGAAGTGTTAACCTTAATATAAAACAGCAATGAGAGATTTTTTTAAGCACACAGGTATGAACCTCCCTCAGGTGGGAGCGGTGTCTGACTCTCCAAGTCAAACAGTTCTCTTCAGCCTTCAGAAGGGTGCTTGGTTGGCTGTTTGGCTCCCTTCTTCAGTTTTTTTGTTCCTGAACGTGCTGTCCACAGGAGCAACAAAGGATGCAGGGTTTCCTTCTGGAGATCTGGGAACAGGGGAGAGGCTTCTGGTCTCTGGTTGAAGGACATGACACTTCTGTGTGCAAGCCTGCCCAGCCACCAGGACTTCTTTTTTCTGAAAGGCCCTATGCTTCTTGCCCTCCTCAGTGTGATGTGCTGCCAGAGCTGTTCACCTCACATCTGTCTTATGTTAACATTGCCATGTGAGAGTTAGTGTCTTTAATAACCTCTGCCCTGTTTCCTCCTCCAGTACAATCGTGCTGTACCATATGATGGCCTGGGGGCTGGCAGTTTTGCTCTGCGTGGAGGGCGTTGCGCTGCTTTACTACCCATCCCTTTCCAGGTGAGTAGGCCTCTGTATGCAGACTCCAAAACCATGGTACCCTATGGTCATTTGGATGTCATTTGGGTTTCAGTGGGCCCTGAAGATATCTCCCAGACATTTCATGCCCTGTGATGCATTTCAGTGCTGTGGTGCAGCTCCTGCTGTGAGCCACTTCAGGGTGATGGGACCCAGGAAGGTGACATAGTGCTCAGGGCTGCTGCAGGCATGAAATACTGGTCCACTCCTGTTCTTCTGCTCCTGGTTTCAGCTTTGTATCTACTCCTTTAAAATCGAGGAAAAGTCACAGATGGTGGGAGTTAATAATCAACTTTGTGTCCCATGTGAATTGGTTGTGAAAATTTGAGAATTAAAAGTTTAGCACCTGTTTAATTCCTTTCATGTTTATACTTTTGTTTGTTTTTTGCTTTAGTTAAAGGTGACATTGATGAAATAGCTGAGGCTGTCAGATGTGGAAAGAAAATAATGAATAACATGTTAATAATTTTTTCTCAGCTGTGAAAGAGG
>PPHD01003543.1:0-31124 GCA_002909625.1 Bambusicola thoracicus | reverse complement strand
GTGTTCAAGTACATGCATTTTAGTAACCAAATTAAGGATGACTGTAAAAATTTGACTCATGCTAGGATTGCAGCCATGCCAAAGGTTATGTCAGTGATTCTACCTGATAATTTACACGTGTAGCTGCAAGTACAAATATCTGCTTATAATGGAGTTTCACCTGCAATGCTAGAATCCAGGCTGAGGTGAAGCTGGCCAGGAGCCAAGGATGTACCCTCTTTCTCTTATTGGTTCATAGGAAGTAAATGGTATTGCTTTCAAATGAGGGAAATCAGAAACCCCAAACTCCTAAGAGCAGTAAGAAACGGTTAGCAAATATTTCTGGTTGAAATTGTTGACATCCTTGACAGAAAAAATATTTTAAAATGGAAACCAATAGACATTTGGTAACAATTTGGTCCCCATTTTAGCTTTAATCAAGAAAACCTAGTGATCAGCATATTGACATAAGTAATTACTTCAGTCAGAAAAAATCATAGAAAATGCGGTGTTTAGATGTTTAGAAAGCCGAAGAAGGACTTACAAGCAGGATTTAGGTTTAAAAGAAGAGACTAAATATCTTCATCTGACCGGAACAATAGTTGTTTAGTGCTTGCGTGCATATCAGATGAAAATTCACACATTGGTTTTGTAGATAGTAACAAATAAAATGATAGAAACTGAATGTATCTGTCAAGCATAGCATAAACACCCTCCAGATGATCTTATGAGATCATCCATGGACTTGGACAAAAATTCAAAAGAACAGCCAACAAGATTTCAGAGTCATCCCATCTGAATTTTAACTGTTTTATGCTCTAGACCCACCCTAATCTATTGCCTTTTCTCAGTCCATTTCCAATATTGATTTCAGTGATGCGAGCATTTTATTCTTTGCAAAGCAACAAGGTGTTTTGTATAAAAAGTATTGTTGAGTAGCTCAGGCTGTGAACAGTGTTTTGTGAAGGAAAACTGAGTATCAGTGAACACTTGGAAAAATAAATACGAGTTGAAAGGAAAAAAAGAGGGAGGGAGGCAGCATACATAGCTCTGATCTACTAGAACATATAGTCATGCAGAAATAACAAGTTTCTTAGGGAGTATGTTGTAAGCCATGTTATTCTAGAAGTACTCTGACCTCAAGAACTGATGATTTCATTTTCCATCTTCAAGTCCAAGGGAAGTTTTCATTGTGAATGGGGAGAGTCATGCTGCTTATGAGCTTTGCATTTTCAAGTCACTTTTCTTGCAATGACTTTCACCAGTCATGAATCGCTTGGATGGACAAAGAGCACGTTGTGTGTGACTGTTTGCTCTTTGTGAAGTTTCTTTTTTTTATAATCTCTACAATCATTTATAATATTTCTTCTTTAAACATTCTACTCCTTAAAATAGCAAATTATATTTCTGTGACCTCTTCTGTATTAGGTGCAAAGAATAGGAAGAAATGCTTTCCAGCTAAATGAGGGCACTCTGTCTCAAATGCCTACAGTTTATAATTGATATTTCCAGGATAATCTCAAGGAATTTAAAACAATCTTGAATTTAAGAGCAATCAACAGAATCGAGACAAAGTGAAACTATTACACTGAATTTATCGAGAGGCAGGGTTTAAATTGATGCTACATATTACTCAATTTGACAGCTGCAAATTCACATTAAGGATAGCAGAGACCAAAAGACTGCAACTGGGAGAGGAAACGCTAATTTCTTACAACTCTGAAGCTAAGCTTTTTAGTTACAATCATGAAATACTTTACATTTCCAGAGTACCTGTGATCCAGAGAAGCTCCAAACACTTCTGAATTTATAAGTATGGTCTTAATTTCCTGTCCCACCAGGTGATGTGCAACTGTCTCTGAAGTGCAGCAGGCCATTCTATAGCAACCCTTACACAAAGGAGAAAAACAATTTTTCTTTCCATGCCATTTTACTTGGTTACGTTGCTAAAGCACGTGTCCTCATCATGTTGTGTTAGAAGGGAAGGAAATGAAGAAATCTGGAATCTTCTCCTAACCACATAAGTCATATGTCCTTATGCTGCACCGTAAAATGGGAAGAATTCTGTCTAATTCAGTGGTATTCCGGTGATAGTGGAAGAACCATAAAGTGGATTCCTTTTTCTAGGAATTCTCTCAGTATTTGGGAAGGCTGATTTTTTTTTTTTAACTGTAAAATTATTTGAAATCACTCAGGTGGAAAAGCCACATGAACTGTGTAAAAATGCAAATTGCTAGAAAATTAAGGCTGATGTCTTGCTATGTAATAGTTTATTTCCTCTGCAATAATAGCATCAGGAGGCTTATATGTGTGGGAAGACCAAACAGAGATGTTATACTCATTAACTGATGGCAATGTCAAATATTTTTAAACCATTACATCTCTAGTGATGTCAGTCTTTCATGAAAATTATCACATGCTAGCACAGTACCCTGTAATGATTGAAGAGAGAGTTATCAGCTTTCTGAAACCCTTTGAACAAGTCATAGCTCAGAGGCATGATGAGGCAGGGAGGAATCGTAATGATGATATCATGCTTCATATTTTTTGTTTCATGAGTATGTAATGTGATTTCCTGATCTACACTGTGGATGAGAACTCCAAAGACATTGAATGTTTTCTGTGTAGTGTATTGAACAATCTCTTAACTGACATTTTAATTGATTAACATTGTTGTTTCAGATTTAATCTGATGTATGTTCTGCTTAGCAGGTGTCAAAATGTTATCTAGAGAGCAGTTAAGAGGGGGATTAGTACCTCACAAACCTATAGGGTCCATCCTTTCCCTTAAGAATATTTGTGGCTCCTGTTACTGTCATTGGGGTCCACGTTTGCACATGTCATGACAGGAGATTTTGAATTGGTGGTACTTGTTGATGACAGTTATTGAACATAAATATTCAAATATAATAGTCTTTTGAGTTCTTCCAAGGTCACTCCTAAACCATGCAGTCAGACACAAGAACTGGCTCCAAGGATGTTCCTATGTAGCTGTAAAACTGAGACAGATTCCACAGATGAGCCTTTTCAGTGTGATCAGGAAATGGGATTGGGAGATCGGACTGCCAGAGTTGGCTCAAGTATGCTGCAAAGAATAGGCTAAGCCACTTTAAAAATTAATGAGCTGTATGAGTTTAGGACTACTCAGATTTATAGGCTAATGGATAACCATCAGAAGGAGAAAATATTGTATGAAAACAAACACTGGGGAAATTTAGAGCCCTTATGTCTCTCCTGGTTTATGCTGATGTAAATCAGGATTAGTTGCACTGAAGTCATTTGACTTACCATAATATAAGTAGGAAGAGAATGGGTAATTTATGCACACTTTGCAGTACCACACAGATAGAATTAAGTGGTCTTTTTGGAAATGAGAAATAGGTCTTTTCTGAGCCATTTTGCAGGAAATTAAAAATGGCAACCAGATGCTTCATTTCAGATGGGAAAAAGTGAACCCTGGACGGCTTTTACAGTATTTCTTAAGACCATGTGCTATGTATTTACCAGTTATAAGTCTGTGAAATTTATATATACTGTAGACTATATTATTTTTCAAAGAAGTCTAAAATATCCACAACAAGAAATTCTGATCACTTCCTATAAACACTCTGAAATGGAGTGTTCTCTACAGTCAGCCAAAACCACAATAAATCTACAGCACAAGAACTTTGCTTCTTAAACCTGGCCACACACTAACTCTTTGTCTGGTTGTGGTACTTCTAGAGAGTGACCCACAAAAGGAGGCCAACTATTCTTGTTGGGCAAAGTCTGTATGTCCCGGTGCTCATTCTTTGAAATGATCCCTCCACTTAAGACCCACCTCTAATGGCAATTAAACAAACAAAAAAATGAGGCAGCCAAAAATACCTTTGCAAACAGTAAAAGAAAATGAACTACTTGGGATGCTACCTAGTGCAGTAGAAAACGGGGATGTGTGAGTGCAGAGGCAGGACTTTGGTAAATAAACCAGTATTTGGCTAAAGAACTTTCCTGTTTATCAAAGACTGGATTTTGCTTTTTGTCTCCCACTGATGGGCGGTTGCTTCTACTATTATGTGTGGTGGTTTGAAAGAGGCTCCTGCAATCTCACAAATAATCAGCTGGTTGATAGACTGAGCAAAGTAGCTAAGGTAAACAAGATGATGGAACTTCCATAACAAAGTTCCTACTTAATCTGGACCCAAAACTGGCCTCAAAATCATAGTTCCGTTTTTTGTCTGTGTTCTAGGCCATGAAGAAAAAAGTATGTTGTTCTTTGGAATGCACATGCAGCTGTCAGTTTCAGTGAGTCCCAGAATAAGTGTAGAAATTAGGGAATTAGTCTTACAAAGAACTATTGGAGTATGAAAAAAGCGTGTCTTTTTGTGTGATTGACATCTGTTATTTAGGTAGCTGAGACACTAACTCAGGGCATGCTTCATTCCTCTTCCCTAATACAGCAGAATGTTTTTGGAAACCTATCACCCATTTTTCTTCAGGAACACATGGAAACTGATTGCTAAGAGCTCTCCCTTCATGCCTCTCTGCTATGATGGAATTAAGGAACAGATGCGTGGTGAGCTTCTGCTTTATCCACGCCTTGGACACCTGACCTACTTTTCTTGCTTTCAGTTATGCACCTCCTGTTGGAGCACAGCTCCAAGGGTAAACCCACCGTTCTAACAACCTGCAGTGTCACTGAGGCAGCATTCTGATCGCTCTGGGGAACCCCCAGCCCCAGGCACACGGGCCTTCATTGCTTCAGCACGTGGTGAAAAGTGCCAGGACTGTGCCAGCAAAAGATAAATAGGAGCGAGCTAATACTGCTTTGCCTCTGCTTAGAGCAGAGTGCTCTTTGGAGTAGAATTGGGGTCTGACCTGAAATTTAGCTCTTCTCAAAAGGAATTCTGTTGTGGTATTCAAGCCTGCAATTAAACTTCTTAGTTAAGTGTGAAAGTAATTTACATCTAAAAAGCTGTTCAGTGCACGCTGCAATGTTAAGGAGTTGGCTTCAAGTCAGGAAATTCTAAGTAGCAGGGTGAACTTAATTTTTATCACTCTGCTTTTATTTATTTAATGAGGGGAACGAAGAAGGGTTAGGTTTGAGGCAAGAAAAAGCAGCTTTGACTTTGAATTTTCTTGTTAGTAGTTCTGAAACAGGTAAAATATTGATTTTTTTCTTAAGTCATTGTTTGTTAAGTATGTGACAAACTATTAATCCATTAGTGGAGAAATTGATATTCTCAGAGATGCTCCCTAATCTTCTTCAGATATTGATTTAATATTATTATAATACGGCCAAGTACTGTATTACTCCTTATCTAAATTAACATTTTTTTTTCAAGATATTTTTAGGAAGGAAATGTGTGTTTATTGATTGTATGAATGAAGTGACTTTAATTAAGGAAACAGGCCTGCTGCCAAAAGTGGCATACATGACTATTAGTGCTGGCTGCTTCCTACAACAGCCCAAAAAGGCATCATCAAAAGCAGATGCCTGAATTAGTTACAACATACACATCCTGGCCAGACAGATGCTTCGGATGCTTGTCCATTTGAAGGATGGATTCTCTTTCCTTTGATGCAAACTGGAGCACAGTTGTACTTTAAGGTTTTCTACCAACCATCTCTGAAGGCTCTGCAGCTCTAAATTAAAAATTATGTCCATGTAGCTTGATTTTTCTTGTGGAGATTCTCGTGTCAGGTTTTAGCACTCTCATTTAGCGCTTGGAATGGGGAATACGAGATACTTAAATTTCAGAAGTTTCATCTTTTTGCATGAAAACACAGGCTAAGAAGTGATGACAGTAATGACTACTGAAGAGGAAATATCAGTCTGTTGTGCTTTGGTTTAGTTCGCAGCAGCATTCCAGTATTCTGATTTGCATTCAAAGCTTTTAGCCTCAAAGTTGGTCAGAAACCCACTGCAAGCTTCCAAGTGCCATTGCTGCCTCCTACAAGGAAATCTTCAAAAATGGGCTGGGATCTATGGGTTAGCAACTTGCTATAAAAAAAAGTAATTTGGGGATGCTGAGAAGTTCATCTACTTCCTGAATTTCAGGTTGGTGGTTCGTGGGGTGCCATACTTGCTAATCCTCCTCTGGTGCATGAGAATACAAAATATTCCAAACGTGTTGTGGATTTTTTTTTTTCCACTCAGACTAGAAATGGTTAAAAAATGTGTATGTAGCCTGTGCACCCAGCTGCCACAGTTGTGAGTCTCAACTCTCACCTCCAGGCTTTTTTTAGAAGGGAGAATCCCACCACAGCAGGCAGCATTGCAAAATGAGCAGCGTTTCAGTGAAGCCATGGAAGTGGTGATCAGGGAATTCTCTGGCAGCAGGAGGTTGCCAGAATCTGCCTGGCATTGCCTGATGCTATCTAAGTCTCAGGAAGCCTCGTGGCTGTGAGTGAGCTGTGAAGAGGGTAGAAACAGCCATACACTGCTTAGCAAGCAAGCTAAAATGTGATGCTGGTGATTTGGGTTGTAGTGTTCTCATCCCTGCTGCAGCCTCTTGGATGGAATGTGAAGGGTTGGGACCTGGAGGAAGGTGCTGTACCGGCAGCTTGTTGTCTTGTGAACAAGCGCTGCCACAGCTAAGCCTAACCATAGGGTGCTAAGGACTGTCCATGGAGGAGTCCCTGACCTGAAAGTAGCTACAGAATTGAATTCAGCCTTCCAGACTGAGATTTCCATTTTATTTATTTATTTATTTATTTATTTTACCTTCATTGGGATGAAGTGCAACTACAGATCTTCCTACCTGGTGTTCCCCGTGTGTTGTTGATATGTCTATGCAGAAGAAATATCAATACAAAGCAGCTAATTGTGTGGCATGGGAAATAGAGGAATGATTCTTCCCATGTTCTGGTGGCCTCTTCATCTTTCTGACAGGCTGGAGCCCAACTGATTATGGGAAACACACTAGCAGGACTTAAAAGCATCTAAGCTTATTTTTGGTAGAGCTATTCTAGGCAGTGGACAGAGATACTCCAGAAGGATTGGTTTTACAGCTCTATCTCCCTATCTGTGGGAGTCTTTGTGACCACGTCCACACTTGCACAGACGTTCTCTCTGAGGCCATGAGATTTCTGCATCCCCTGTGTATATTGGCAGAAAAAAACTGGTTTCAGCAGTACTTATGGCATGACTGATGCAATTATCAGCCACTCTATGTAAATGCCAATTAAAATCTTTCAACTGTCCTGTATAGCTGTGTAATACGTATGTATTATATCTCCATATATTGTGATTAGTATCTTAGCACATAATGTTTGCTTATGCATTTACACACAGATACGTCCCTCCCAGTGAGTATCCAAATACAGTAAGGATGCTGCAAATCCGGAAACCAGTAGTGAGTATTTATGGATGATTTGGCATGTGTTTGCTAAACATGTGTGTGTCTTGAAGAAAGACTGTGTGAGGGGTCCTCAGCTCCAGACATACAACCAGCAGCTGCATTACATTAAATCACTTGGAGATCTGAAGCAGCACTGGGGATCTGAGTGCTGCAGTATTGTGAGTCGCCAGTAAGGGGAACCCTTTTTGCAGTAAACCTTCAAGCTTTTACTGCTTTGATGGAAAGCATGGTCATAAAGATAATGTGACATTTTGGTTCAAAAAAAACTATGTTTAATCAGAAGGCAAACAGAGATAAGCAGCTTAAAATGAAATCTGAATTACAATTTCAAATCTTTTTTTTTAACTTTTCAATGAGATTGAGTAGGAAATGTGAATGAACCTGCATTAACCCTTAGAGTAGTGCTAAAGAAAAGAAAGTTAATTTTGATGACAGATTTCAAAACCAAACTACCACAGAACAGAGGCTGTCAACAGGAATTGTTTTAACAGGAACATGCGGTTGCTTCACTGTTTGAATTTGTCCTAACAGGCAACATTTCATGTGGCTGAGTCTTCAAGCTCCAACAACATAATTTTGAAGTTAATAACTACCATTCCAGATATTCTAAATTTATAGCAGGATGATGAATCTCAATACTGTGAACAATGTAGGAAAAACTCTTGAAACTATCGTACAGCAACACAGATTAATTAAGATAGGTAATATACCAGGAGAAAATGGCTGTGCATACAGATCTTTGTTCATACAATATCCATAATCATTATGTTCTTTAACTGTTCTACAGCAGTAGGAGTGTTTTTATATCGTTCAAACAGAAATAGGCTTTATTGAGGTAAACAGAAATTGAGCATTTACTCAACTAAATAATCTAACTATAGATTTTCTTATATGGGCAGTTCTAGAACTGCTGTGATGAATTGGTCTGAGGGAGCTTTCCTCCCTGTCCGGTGCAGGCTTTTGTATTACACTTAATGTCAAAAAGTTTGTTATACTTAGTCATACTTCTTTCAGATACTAAGTATCTGATAACTAACTTTATGAAACTACTGAATGTACAGATGTGATGCAGCACATAAAATCTAATGATATTTACTACTGTAAATCTGAGTCGAAGTTCCTGCCTTGCTGTCTCAAAAAGTCTTCCCTTCAGACTGCTAATTAGCCTTTCTCTAACTTTGAGTACTCTATAACTGCACTATGCTTGATTGATAGTGCATCAATATTAATTAATAATTTACTAGACTCTTGGAATTTTCCTCTACATGTAATCACAGCTTCAGCTCCTTGTAAACCTTTCTTTATGTAGCAAAGAGCAGAGGAGGAGTATCATTTTACTTCATCCTCTGTTGTTTAGACTCTCCTTTGGTTTGTCTACAGGAAAACTCCCCCTTGGATATTTCTGAAAATTCCCACGGGTTGTATGGCAGTGTGGTTCCATTCTAGAGAAGCGTGCTGCTGCTGCTAGTTGGAGCTAGTCTAGCGTGCTGCTTCATGCTTATACGCATGGCACAGAGTACCACCCGTACTTTGTTGCGGATCTGGGAGCCCAGCCCTCGGATGGGGCCCTGGCTGCCAACCCAGCCCACAGGTTGGCTGCTGGTGCTGTGCTCTGTGCTCAGCCAGGAGGGCCATGGGAGCTGGCAGCAGGTCCATCCTTCAGAGGGTTGGTGGTGCCCACATTCACACAGGCATTTGTGAAGCAGGCTGTAACGTTGGTCACAATCAGAAATAATGTAGTTCTCTACAAAATGACCAAACTACATGATGACAATAAAGTAGTAAGTGCTGCCTTGGTACCCTATAGTAGCCAAAATACTCAGCCATGTTTTCAGTAATTGTGAGTCAGTTCCTAAAAATGCTTTTCTTTCATGGGTGTCTCTATGTAACGCTTTTGTATAAGATTGATTCCCCATAAGCTTCATGCTCATGTCTGTTACCTGGTTTGTAATTGAGATCTTGACAGAAGTGAAACGTCAGACTTCTGAAGAAATCTTAGTTAATTTACATGAGAGAAATATGAAAAAACTTTCCAGCTGCAGTTAGAGGTATTGTACAGCGCCTGTCGCTTGACTAGTCTTATTTGTGTAGTCCCTCTTCTGAGAGGGAAGAGCTCAGGATTTGCAATTCAGTCTTGTTGTTATTTGTTCTTGTTGGGATTTAGCTCAACATCTATGCAGTTGTTCTTGTTACCAGATGGCTGTCAGAGCCTGCAACAGTGTTGAAATATCCCCAAAAGAAGCTATGTTTGCCCAAGGCTATATGAATCTGCAGATCTGGAGCTTTTTGGTGACAAGTCTGCATTGATTTTGTTTGGGCCAGTTTTCTGTTTCTTTCATGAGATACCAGTATATGGTACTAGCTACACAGATAAAATATGCAGCGCTAGCAAGCCTTCCTTAGGGTATGCTCTGCAATTCTCAGTTGTTTAAATACAATACAGGAAAGTGTACATTCTTAAGTAGTATTCAAAATGCATGCATATATATTTAATTTATATTAATATTTTATATTCAAGGACAGCCTCTTCAGAGCACGCAAATGGTTGTTCTGCTTTGTAGGAGGTCTCCAGCGCAGGAGGGCAGCTCAGACAGCAGGGAATTCTTGAATGAGCTTGGAAAGGTGGAGGTATGTGGAGGATGGGAGCAGATACAGGCTGCCCAGGGGGAGTATAGAGACATTACTCCACTGTGCAGAGATAGAGAGGAAGGGCAAAGCTCATCTGGAGCCAAAACTAAAAAGGGACATGAAGGGAAACAGGAAAGATTTTCGTGAACGTGTTGGCAGCAAAAGAGAGTCTAAGGATGATATGGACCAGTGCTTATTGGGTCAGGGAACACAGTGACAAGGAGCATGAAAAATGGCAGGGTACTCAATGTCTTTCTTGCCTTTGTTTTTACTAGTAGGATCTGCCCTCCATTCTCACAGGTTGCTGAGCCTAGTGAAGGGATCTGTGAGATTAAAGCCCTTCCCACAGCAAGGGCAGATTAAGGGACCGGTTAAGCATACTGGACACATGCTTACAGCTTTAACATCTCTATTTAAAACAGCTCAAACAGCAGGTTGGAGGGCACATACTGCAAGTTTTTGCCCAGTACTAAATTGTGAGGAGAAGTGGGATATGCTGGTGAGCAGGGATGCTACTTTGAGGGAGTTTGACAGGCTGACAAAGTGAGCTGACAGGGATTTCATGGGTTTCAGTGAAGACAAGTGCAGAGCCCTGCAACTGGGTCCGAATAACCCAGTCCAAGCCTACAGCTGCATATCCCTGCATAGAAAGCAGGAATGCAAAAAACCTGAAGCTCTTGGTAGACAGGAAGCAGTAAAGGAGACTGTTTTTGTGACAAAGCCAACAGCATACCGTGAAGTGATAACAAGAGCATCTGGGGCATTATCTCCAGTTTGTGGCTTTCTGGCACAAAAAGGATGTTGACAAGCTGAAGGAAGTCCAGCAGAGCCTCCAAGATGGCCTCCAGAGCATCTGATACATGAGGAGAGACAGAGGGAAAGTTTATTCAGTCTTGAGGAAAGCAGATAGAGGAGTCTTATTGCTGTCTGCAATGATTAGAGGCCGATCAGGACTGTAGAGAAGTAACACTTTTCTTGGAGCCATGCAGTGATATGATAGGAGGAGATAATGCAAGTCATAACGTGGAAATTTTTGATTAGATAAAAATAAATAAATTCACTGAGATATTGGTTAAGGACTGCAACAGGGAACTAGAGAGGCAAAGTCCAACCTTGCTGATCATCAGAGCTTGGCTGGAGGAGGCCCTGAGCAATCCCATCTAGCTGGACTTGTTTTGAGCAGGAGGCTGATCAAGTGACATCTGAGAGGTCCCTTCCAGCACAAACTGTTCCATGATTCTGTGATATTGCAACAAATTCCTTACGAAGTATTGACAGAATCAGTCAATATTACTCTGTTAGAGCCTTTTACAAGGTGTTTTGTCAAAGATCTATCTGCCTCCATGCTACAGATTAATGATGTTTTCATTATCAGACTGTGTCTCAAAGAGGAAGTAGCTATTTTTAAATATAATGTATTTTTTAAAATAAGAATGAAAGAAGATAGGAGCCAAGATCAGGGTCTAGTTGTTACATAAGTTTTGCTAGTGACAGTGAAGATGAATGTTTTTCTGGTCAAAGCAGGACAAGACTCCTCACAGTGAGAGCAGTCCCATCAACGTTGCAAACTTAATCAGAGTTCAGAACTTCTCTTAAAATATCAGTTTCATAAAGCCTGGCTGTTTTAAGTTGACTTGGCTTTTTGTGGGAGCTTTAAATTGTGTCAGCCATCTCTTCCTTTGTGCATTCCTACCATACTCCTTTGGAGACCTTGCAGGATAGACACACCACACTTGCGTGTTGCAGAAGATCCCTTTTACTGGTGGCTAGGTATTTCCAAAGTGCTGCATTTTTGTCTGCATAAGGTGACTTACTTACCAGGACTGCACGTTTCCAAAAGGAATAGAAGTCTGTTAACGATCTAACATAATGATTAAGTCCCATCTGCCTCTTGGGGTAAAAGCCTCCTGCTCCTGGGGCAAAGCGGGAGTCTAATTTCCTTACAGTAATCCTAAAGAAACACTTGGCTCTTGTTTTGAGCTGAAGACATATTCATAGGAATCAGAGTGCCAAGTAGGAAATAACTCTTGCTGATATTTCTTATGTCTCAATAATGGACATAATAGGACGTGATAGAGAAGCTTGTGATAAGAAGTATGTTAGTATCTTTACTGTTTTTCTTTTTTCTTAATTTTAATGTAAAGTTTGCAATTTGCTTAGGTAATAAAATTGAAAAATCATTTGGGTACAAGAATGAATTTAACATTTTTGTAATTTGACTGTTAATAAATAACTAACCTTAATAGTTACTATATTTTCTACAGAAAACATTTTTTGTTTTTTTCACAAAGGGGAAGTTTAGATCCTCTCCTGTCATCTACATTTTCTAATTATGTTAGAAATGGCCATTTGTAGCATATTTCTACAAGTTTTCCCGTGCAATTGAGGCTTTTGTTTTTCATCCAAATGTAGCAAGGTTGTACAAAGAACCTGAACTAGACAGAGGGACCTGGCAGTAGGATGGAGATGTTGTGAGATTTTTGTCTGGTCTTCTGATTCCTGCAGACTTTCCAGGTAGGAGAGACTGATTTTTTTACTTCAGAAAAAATGTGTGGCTGTATCCAGAAGAATCTGCAGGTTTTTTTCCTTTCCATTGTGGTCCAAAAACACTGCAGGCAGTTGCCTTACTCGTTCCAGGCTTCGGTTCAGAAGGTTTCTTCACATAAAATAGAAGTAATCTTGGCTGGAATGGTTGTGTGTTCGTCTCTTGAAAGTCTGATCAAGCAACCTGGAAGCTCAAAACCAGTTTAAGAGGAGTATGTTAAGGTTGCTTTCTGGGATTAGCCTATATGAATAATTGATTTGAATGTTTTATACTGGCTAGATTCCCAATAGGTAACGTGAGAATGGAGAATTCTACAAAAAATATGTAGACCAAATATATGTCATAACTCATTGAAGGCAAATTTTCCTGGGGCCTCCTATTCAGAATTATCATGGAATATCTCTGTGACTGCAGCAACAGTGAGAGCTACAGCTTAATTTGGTATTGGCCTGAAGGCATTTCACCTCCTCTTTATTAAATCTACTGTGTTCCGGTTTTGTGTACATCCAGTGGAATGAAAATATAAATGGAAGTATTTGGTTACCTCCTCCTCCAACTCATTTTCATTTTCTGGATCTTTTTCGTGATGTCTTTGCTGTAGTGATACAGTAGGCAGGTTGAATGGAGTGAGTGCATGGTAGAGAATAACACCTCAGCATAATACTGAATTGAGTTAAAACAACATAGGCATTGGTGTAGATGAGACAGTGTACAAACTGTCCCATGAATATACATGGAGTGTGTTGCCTTTGATAGGGCTAACCACTCATTTTTTCAAGCCAGTGAAACGTCCAGTATTCACCACAGCAGGATACAGGGCACTCGTTCTCAGGTGCATGCATTTTACTGCTATATACCAAGACTGTCCAACATACTGTGATACCTTTACGAGAAGAAAGTGGAAAATATCAGTGGTACATCCATGGCAGTGATTTCTATGGCCAGAGGAAACCGATCCCACTGAAGAAAGAATTTCAAAACAGAGGAAAACATTGAGCCCCACTGTCACAGTCTGTGGGAATTTACTGACACTTATTTCTATGTGTTTTTTTTTTTTTGTATTTTGGATCAGTAATATGCAAGCGTTATGTCATGCTTTTAATAGATTGTTGCCCAGTAAGGAAAGAAGGGGCTTTTTTAATAGTTTCTCTGGTGCCAAATACTAATTGCAAGGCTGTAGATGTCTTTAGATATTGTTCCTATTACCTTCAGAATATCCCAACATTTGCACAACTAGATGTGGTGTTTGTGGACAAAGGCATGGGTGACCGTGTACTCCCTCAGACCTGGGATCAGTTTAGTTTGGTTTTTTTTTTGGAGCTGAGATGTAGATCAGGCCAAGAGAGAGCCCTTTATTTTCATCCCCTTTAGTACTTTGTTCAGAAATATTCCTGAAGTCATTCCAGATCTGCCTATGCACCCTTCATAGGTGCTCCAGCCCTGAGCATTCCCTCACATTTGCTGCCTTTGTAGGGAACAACACAGTAACAGAGGGATGGAGCTGTGCATCTCCCTTCTGCAAGATCCCCATACAGCCTGGTGCAGGCATCCTGCGTGCCTAGCCCTTTGTGCTGCCTCTCAGCTCCCTCCCTGCCTTCTCTTCCAGCTTTGCTGGCAACTTCACAACACTGAGCTGGTTCCCAAGCACTGAAATAGCAGCAAGGGATGGGGACACTGACCAGATTGATTTTGGCTACTGGGCTGACGGACACAAAATGGAGGGGTATGAATGGAGAGAGAGAGGTACAGAAGGTGGAGGAGGAGGACTACTGTGTCAAGAATGAGGGGAGGGAGAAAAATCAGACAGGAGAAGAAAGATAACCTGCAAAGGGAAGGAGCTGTGAGAGTTGAAGAGAGAGCAGAATAGTAGTGGGGGTGAGAAATTAGGGTTTGGGTAAATCCATTGCTAATCAAGCAGGAGATCTGGGGTGAAATTCAGCAGGAAATGTTGTAAGAGGCTTTCTGACAAGAGTAAAAGGAATAATTAAAGGAGATTTCTAATGAAATAGGAAGAGGAAAACTGCTCAGAACAATACTGGGAAAATTAGGAAGTACAGCAATTCTGCACAGAGTTCTAGTTTTCTCTGCAGATCTGTCAACAAGGGATACTTCATACTTGGCAGCATCAGCACTATCAGAACTGAGAGTTCAGCAACCACAACTCCAGTCCTTCCCATGTAATGGAATCTTCTTTGAAGTAATACATGTTGGGCTCCTTTCATACATTTTTGAATCATTGTTTGTTTGAATCTTTATATGTTTGTGGTGTTCCCTAGGGGTCAGTATTGGGGCCCATCTTGTTTAGTATCTTTACTGATTATTTGGATGAGAGAATTGGGCACACCCTCAGTAAGCTTGCAGATGACACCAGGCTGGGGCAAGTGTTGATCTGCCTGAGGGCAAAACTGCCCTAGAGGAGGACCCAAGCAGGCTGTATCACTGGGCTGAGGCCAATGGGACAAAGTTTAACAAGATCAAGTACTGGGCTCTGTACTTTGGTCACAACAACCTCAGGCAGTGCTATTGGTTTGAAACAGGGTGACTGGTAAGCCAGATGGAGGAAAAGGATCTAGGGGTGCTGGTCAGTACACAGCTGAACATGAGCCAGCAGTGTGGCCAGGAAGGCTGATGCTGGCTTGTATCAGAAATAGTGCAGCCAGCAGGAACAGGGGAGTGATCGTTCCCCTGTACTCAGCTCTGGTGAGGCTGCATCTTTAGTACTGCATTCAGTTTTGGGCCCCTCACTACAAAAAAGACTTTGAGACAAAAGTGAAAGACATCTGGAGCACAAGTCTTATGTTCAGTCTGGAGAAGAAGAGGGTCAGGAAGGATCTTACTGCTCTCTAAAACTATCTGAAAGGAGGTTGTGGCAAGGTAGGAGTTGTCCCGTCACTGTCAGGAGACGGGACAAGAGGTAAAGGCCTCAAGTTGTGCCAGGGGAGGTTTGGGTTGAATATTGGGAAGAATGCCTTCTCAGAAAGAGCAGTCAGGCATCAGAACAGGCTGCCCAGGGAAGTGGTGGAGTCACTGTCCCTGGAGGTGTTTAAGGAAAAGATAGATATAGTACTAAGGAACATGGTTTAGTGTGCAATATTGGTGCTAAGCAACTACCCAGCTCCCCAAGATTAAGTACTCTCCCACAAGAATATTCCATTATCATCATCAGTGTTAGAATCACCTTATTCTAGAAGTGTTTTACCTGTGTGGCTAGATGTTCTGGCAGTAAATCAACCATAAAGCTGACAATCAGCCTTTACTCACTAGTGAAATTTCAACTGCATGTCTTTATTAGTAGCTATGTATGTATGTAGGGAGTAATGGCTGTAGCTGCTAGTATTAATGCATATGCAAGAGAACACAGAAAATCTCTAGGCAGCTTGGACAGCTCTGTTATATATGCAAGAGACTTAATTGGTATAAATGCCCTAAGAAAAGGATCCCTTTTTCTTAACGTTTGCACTAGATCATATGTCATAATAAAGCTTAATTCTGGACAAGACTGAGCCTGACTGGAGATCCAAGTAAATAATGACAGAAATAAAGAACTTCACATATTTCTGGGCAGTTGCTGCTCAAAGTGAGGGGATAATATTTCTGAATCTTAATATCAAGTATGGTAAAATAAAACACCATGGGAACCACACCCAAGCTACATGTTCTCCTACATACAGACTTCCTCAAGAGAGGAGAATGAAGCAAAGATGATGGATTTTGGTCTTGGCAGTTAATGTGTTACTCAATGGACTTTAAACACTAGGGGGATGAAGGCAGCTTAAGAGCTTCTATGGACTATGAAAGAATAATTCTATCACTGCCAAAGTATGTAACACCTGCTTGTGCAGGGGTTCTGACATCAGAAAGAAATCTTCAGCAAGGTCATGAAAAGAGTTTCATATTAGGATTGCTTAGATATGATGATTAAAAAACCATGATGAAATCACATTAAATAGAAAATCACAATAAAAATTGAATATCATGATGAAAATTAGGTAGAAAATAAGCCCATTAATCTTCTTCAGACAAAAAAAAGAAATAACCTAGTGCACATCAAATGTTTTATAAGACTATACCAGCTTCTGTTAGTTAATGGAAGCCAACTTACAATATGTTTGTTAGTCTATCTCTGACTTGCTAGAAGCTGAGTTTTGATAAGGTAATGTTTGTCTTTGCCATCCCACACAGTGGAAAAAAGGGCCTGCCCCTCCAGTGAGGAAACAGCATTGTCAGGATGGAGTCTTCCTATGTTCCTTACAGAGACTTAGCTGGACACAGCAGGTGGATTTTTGAGCCATTCAGGTGAAGGTGGAGAGGAGACAGAATCTAGACCTTCCATATTCCAGAGAAAGTCTTCTGACCCATGAAGTATAAAACAAAATGAAAACATTTCCATATCTTTTTAGAAGACCGCATAATCCCACCCTTCTCAGTGTTTCCAAGTGATTGGCAGCATGGTCCCTATTCAGTGTAGCAATCCTGAAGATTCCATCTGGAGTTGGCTGATCCACCTTTTCTCCTTCAAACACAAAGACTCTGTGCTTGGATGCTAGGTACCAGAACAGAGCCCAGGAAAGCCCCTACTCTAACTGTAATGGGTTCTTTTGCTTCTAGTCTTTGTCCCGTGGAAGTCTTAACACCCTCCTCATCATTGCAGAACTCTTCCATCAGTTTCAAATTACACAGGAAGATGACCATTTCATTAAATGCTTCAGTGAGATTTATAGAGGGCTCTAAATGCACTTTGCGACTGATACCAGACACTAATTCCTGTAGGTTATGTCTTTAGAAGAGTTTGCACTGTTATTGCCTCTGTGGTCAAAGGTTATGCTTCCTGCTTTTCATCAATGCAGCAGCCACCGAAGTGTTTTCAGCTACTACTCAGAGCACCTTTTTTTGCAAGAAGAGTGCTAGTGAGAGCCTTCCTGTAACAGCAAAGTGCTGCCTGTATTGGAAGGACATATCTGAGTCTCCTGGTGTGGGGGGCTAACTATGCACTCTGATAGGCTGAGCAATTGTGGGAGCGCTTTAATGTTGATGGACTCATACAATTATCAACCATCATACTTGTATCTCATATCACAGATTTTAGGAAATTGTGTAGCAATACCTTTAATAAAACCTACACAATAAAACTGCACACTTGTCACAGAAGAGTTTGTGCAGTGCTGAATGCCCTACTGATAAGGGGGAAAGTCAGCAGGGGCAGGTAAAATCCAGCATGAGACAATTTGTCCTCTTTAAATTTAACAAGATTTAAAAAAAAAAAAAAAAAGCCACGTAATTACTTGTCTTTTTACTCATCCTGGTTCTTTCTTTATGAGGCAATCCACTCTCCGCAAGTTCATTGTGACAGAAACCCAATATGTTTGAAATGCCAAAGAGGAGATCCTCTGTAGCTGAGTTACAGTTCTTAGACGCTCACGTCATCTCAGCTCATGTGTCTGGGGCGATTTGGAACTATGCCCATGCTGAAGAGCACTCACACACCTCTCCCTCAGGCCAGAGCCTCTCAAAAACCACAGCAGATGTCTATGGCCATCTTTTTCCATTTTGTCTCTGAGCTGATGCAGCACGCTCTGTGCTGAGTTGTGAGGAGTATTTTCTTCTCATCTCTTCATGTGCTCTTACTGGGGTAATTAAGCGCCTTACCATAAATAATAAGGCATGACAAAACCTACCTTCATGCAGAAGTCGTGGTGGTGCTCTCTTTCAATGAACTTTTTTTTTTAACGGGAGCTAAACAAAGCTCTGAGGGCCCACCCGCTCCATGAGCCACTTCACATTCTTCATCCCAGTTTTCATCTTAGTTTCTTCAGATAAACCCTCCAATCTTGCATCGTTCCCCGGGGCAAACTTTGAAGGTCAACTAATTTAGCAGAGTGAAGTTTAATTTGCTGAAGGAGAGGATTATTAATTTGTTCTGGTTCCTTTTGTTGATTTTTGTTTCCTATATACAAGTCACAGATGCATATGCGAAGGGCCAGGGAATATTAATTTCAAGTACTCAATATGTGTATGTTGAAAAATTACACACGCTTTGTTTTGAGGGGACTTGTTGCTTTTTTCAGATTCTCTTTGTTTCTGCTGGTGTCAGTTTGCTGATCCAAGGAACTGCTGCTGACATGAGTGAATCATTAAACATCTGCTCCAGGGCTCATTCCTGATAAAACAGACAGCAGTTTAATAAAAGTAATAATAATTTATACAAAATTGACTCCAAAAATAATTCTGCTTTACAGAAAATATTTGATGAATTCTTGTAGTAAATATAAACCCTGATAGGACTTAACTGACTAGCAGCCAGTGATGCCCTGCAGTACTTGATCAGCTTCACAGAATCACGGGGACCAGGGAGATCATCTAGTCCAACCCCCTGCTAAAGCAGGTTCTCTACAGTAGGCTGCAACTTGTACCTGTTATAATGCACTTCTAAACGTGTGATGTGTATCAAAGTTAGAGATGAAAAAGCATCCCCATCTTTGTCATGTAAATGATGCTCTCAGCTTCACATATGGGTTGATATCTGCCTGGTAGTATATTTCTTCTCTAATTATAAGTTGGACATCTTGCATACACCATGCAATCAATTTCTTATTCCAGTTTTTTTCTTTATGTTCTAACATCAGCTTTTCCTCAACCAGAGGCAACTGGAACAGACCTCAACAGTGCCTCAAACTCAGGGCAGCAGTGGAGAATACAGTCCATAGGTTTGTTCTTTGCCACCACTGTTGCTGTTACTATGATAATTACTGAGGTTATCAATGTAAGCATGGTTTTTCATCTGTTAATAATAATAGCTGAAGGAAAAACCAACAAGTCTGTTTGCAGGGAGGGGTCAGACTTACAAATATGTGAGTTCAGATGGGAACTTGTGTGCATTTGATACAGAAGAATTCAAAAAAGAAAACCTGATGTAAGGAAAGAAATAGAATATGATATAGCTGATCCTGATTCCAGCTTAGAAATTCCTTAGGAAGAAGGCAACAAACGTTCAGCTGCAAGAGGAGTACTTGGGGCTTACCGCAAATACCAGATGACATCAGTGTTTTCAGTGCTGTGTTGACAGAAGTGCCAGTTGTTCTGAGCTGTGTTTGCTCGCCTCATGCTCATCATGGTCCATCACTATTCAGATGTTTTGCGCATCAGAAAAAAAAGTAATCAAAAAGAATTTCTTTGGAGCACTAAGAAAGGGTTTTGAAATGAAAAGTGAAAATGGCTAAGAATGGGTGTTTTGACTCAATACCCTGCCTGCCTATTTGAGTCATATTTAATTCTGCCTTAATTTTGACACAGCAACAGCAGGCCAAGGAATGTCTTGGGCTGAGTTGTGCAGTTTGCAACTTTAGAAGCAGCATTAAAGCCCTGTAGCAAATTTCTCACTATTCGAAGACCACTTTCTGCCATTTGTGTTTTCCACTAAATAGTTTGTGAACACCATATTTTATGATGATTTAGGTGACTTTAATCCCTGATGGTTTTAAGGAGTTGCCAACATCAGCCTGTAAGCAAACATTAAGATGAAGTTCATTTGTTTGTTTGCTTTTTCCTTGATTTCACCACCAGTCTGTGTAAGCTATTTTACTGCCCTTACCACATTATCTGAGAATCACCCGAAAGTGCGTCAAACGACATGACTAACATTTCACATGTGGGATGTTCTTTCTTCAGTCCACTCCTTGGGGAGAAAATTGCACATACAATGGAACATTTTGCTTTGGCAGAGTTGTATTGTTTAATTGTTGCTGTTTTTTAAAGCCTGTGCCATGTGTTTATTTGCAAATTGAATAATGATGTCTTGCACTTGGAGCAGAAGCGGGTGATATTTGTGCTGATCTTGAGTTACTGCAAGAGCTTATTCTTTGTTGATTCTTGGAGCTTTGAGTTCTTTAAGCTCAAATGTTGTCTACTGATTACTTTGAAGACATGGCCCAGTGTCTGAAACTTCACTAGTTATCCTCTAGGAGTTAGAGTAGACAATAGAAGATTAATTTGATGTGTTTTTAATGTCTGGAGTTATTACTAATCTCTCCATGCCATCCTTTCTGATAAATACGAGAGGATTGCTGGATATTCTTTTGGTTCTCAGCATTGTCTCTGCGAGGTATGTCAGGTTTCTGTTCCATATTCTGCAGCCACACTGTGAGCTTCTTTTGAAGTAATGTATTGATTTTAAAATTGCTCTCTTGACTTCTTCATCATTGTCCATTTTTATTTAATTGATTTTCTTTCTACATAAGCTTCTGGAGGCTCTGTAAAGTAAAAGGGAAAAAAAAGGACAACAGCAACCAACAGCTGGTTTCTTGCTTCTGCTTAAAGAGCCCACGGTGTTTCTCAAAGCTAAGCTGTTCGTGCTGAGTTTCTAATCACCATCATCTTTGGTTAATACTGTCGTTATCCCCTGTATCAAAACTCAAACTGGAATCAGTATTGCCTTGCATTGTGTCCTTATGGCACATCATATGATGCTACTATGTGTTGTTAAAACAGTCTTATTGCTGTCCTCTTAGGGACTGCCTATGTCCAGCAGAGCAGCCAGCATGTGTACATTTGTGAGTAAAGTGCACACACACACTTTCCCATCTGTGTAGTCAGTAGTCAGCAGCAAAAACACTTTGCTGCTAAATAACTGGAAAATAGCATTAATGCAATAAATGCACAAGCAGGATGGATTCCTTGTATTTCAAGCATCTGCTATTGCTCTTTGCTTTCAAGCTACTGACATCTCCAAGTCTGCATAATATTGTTATTTCCAGGTGCAATGCTGGAGTCTGTCTGAGAGTGCCAATGTTGGCTTGTATTGTTTAGATGTAAGTTTAGGCAGAGACTAACCACTCAGTATGTGAGGAATGTCTTGTAGCCTACGTTGATGCACATGTTGGTTATTTTCAGTTACTAGTATCGGTTCTCTACCAAATGCAGAAAATGTCTGTAAAAACTGTTGATGTTCTATATCAGAGGTTAGGTATAATGAGGACAGCGACGACTTTTTAATCAGGAGGACCTATTAAACTAACCCTGTAGTAGGAGAAACACCTTTCTGTCTCCTTCTTTGATTTCTGTTACATTAGAGGAGTATAACACACCATTATTCTATGTTTACTCTTCCTACATAGTTCATTTACTAACACAAGGCACAAGAAAGCAGTGATTAGAGTATATATGTATGGAAAGACATGTTACCAGTTAATGTAATGAAGCAGCATAATTCATCCTTTGCTGTCTACATTATGTAGAGGGAAGCAAATGTGCATTAATCATGCAGAAAGCAGGAAATTGAGATGTATGGAAGAGAAGAGTGATATGATACATGAACCCATCCCCCAACCTCCCAGAGCTGGCAACAGGTCTGTTTTTGAATAATGCACTTTTTGACAGCTATGTCATTTGACAGGCAGGGCTGACCAGAAGGCATGTAAGGAAGAAGTCACTTATTAGCAAGAGAAAGGAGGGAACAAAGCATGATTACATCTAATGCAAGTAATCCTGACCCAGTTACCTTGCACTAACACAGAGGTGCTGGCTAACTGGCACATTCTGGAGAGCAGCCATCTGTAAGAAACCATTTCTGAGTGCTGGGTTCCTGGTGTTGGAGGTGTCCTGCAGGGCTGCTACCACGACTGATGCTGCCCAGCATGGTCCAGGCTCAGCTTCCTGATAGCCCTGCTCTGAGTAAAGCATGCACAGAGAGGGGGGGAGACAGAGGGCTGCCTTCAGCCTCAGGAGGAGCTTTCTGTGGTTTGTCCTGGGACAGAAGCAAAGTTGAGCCTGCAGGATGCTATGCTTGGAATAAGCACGGGTGGGGGAATGCAGCCTGCTGGGGGGCAGCCGAAGGGCACAGCTCCTGCAAGGAGTGCAGAAGCGTAGAGCAGCTCCTGGCTCCTCCACTCATCATGCCTGATGGGTTCCCACGCTGTGCGTGTCCACGTGGCTCACAGAAGGAGGCGAACTCATTGGAAATCCGCTGTGCTAAGTGGAGCAGCACTTGCACGTTTCTCCCTAAAACCCCATTCCTAGTGTGTGGGACCAGCTTGGCGCGTGCTGTGCCAAGACAAGCAAGACAAAAATCTGGAATCTGCTCAGCTGGTCCCCATTAGAGCAGTGCCTCAGCATCCTTCTTCTGTCACCCTTTCCCCAAGGCATAGCATTAGGGCAAGGCCACTGCAGCAGCATGGGGTGCCACATCAGTGCCGAGTTCCAGGCTGCTCTGGGAGGGTTGGCGCATCCCAGAGCTCTCCTGCTGCCTTCCCAGCCCTGAGCCATCTGATCCCGAGATCACTGCAGTGCTGTGGGCCCCTCACCACACGCCGGAGGCCTTCCCAATCACAGCCCTGCATTGTGAACGCTGTTGTTCTGCGCCGGCCAGGGCAGAGGTTGCTAGAGACCCCAGTGTTTCTACCTGATTAAATTTCAATTTCCAGAAATGCCACATATGAAATTCATATATATATATACTTCTACATATATTTTCAAATGAAAAGTCATAAAAAGGATAAGGATTAAATATAAAAGAAAAATACCAGAAAAGGGAGTTTTGGGATCTGAAACTCTGGCTGAAGTTGACCAGGCTGGTGTGCTCAGTGCTTGGTTTTTAGCTGCTTCCCATTTTTCCACAAATTGTCACTTTGGGAAAGTTAAAATCACTTTTGTTTATTGCAGGTCTTATAAAAAGAATCACTGTCAATATTTCATTGCTGGTTTATTTCCCTTTCTCCTATCACCTCTGGTTTTTTTATACCTCTCTTGATTTTAGATTTAGTTTCTGGGAATTTATTTTGCTTCTCCATTTTCCCAAATTCCAAGATGCTTTGTACTTAGCAGAAATCAGATAGTTCCTGCCGAGACAAAAGGTGTTTATCTTGCCTCAGTTGTCTTACACCCAGACAAATAACAAGAGATAAAAATAAATCCATATGGAGGAAAATGATGCTAATGAAACTGTAGCCACAATCACTGGATAAGCCTACACCCCCGTGCTGGTGGTAGGTAGCACAGTCTAACATTTCTTTTACTGTGAATTATTTGAGCTCTGTTAGCCTTGGTTCACCTTGGTGACGCACAGCAGTGGGCTCCATTGCTTTCCTCGATTCCAGTCGTGCTGCCCCCCTTCTCTTTCCCCATTCTCCCCACAGGTGCTCTGACAGCAGGACAAAATCCCCAAGCCTGTAGTGCTTTGCTATGGAAAAATCCTTTCTCAGGAGCCCCTGGATGAGATTTCCAGTCACATATCTCCCACGTCATTTTGTCTCCAGCTGCCAGAAGAGATTTGAAATGTATCATAGTCACTGCTCAAACTGATAACATGTGAGAGGGCCAGAAGAAATTGTTTGTAAAATTTCTGACACAGTATGTCTTGTAATGCTGCTCTGTGTCATGTTCCAGAGCTTTATGTCCTAATCTGACATTATGAGATTACATAATGCATTCGATCTTTAAACAAGAATTCCTTTGAAATGTTTGACAGAGTTATGGCACTTCGGGTATTATTTCTTACTATGGACAGATAGGTCAAATCTGCAAACAATTTAATGGCCATACATCGCTACCCTTGTCAAATCAATTCTCCTGGCAAATGTGCTATTGGCAGTAGGGACATTTAGAAGCCTAATCCTTCAAGGTGCTAAACCTGCCCATCCTCTGGGCCGCAAGTGGAGGTGAAGGCTCTCAGCACCTCGCAGGAGCAGGCCTCCCATTAGCCTGCTCTGTACTGATGTTGGAGACATGCACTTCCTGCGTGTGTATTGGCGGTCAGACCACGCTTTAGATTTACTTCCTTGAAACCTGAGAAGATAGAACTGTGGGTTAGAATGGCTCCATATGCTTCTTGGCTCCAGTATGTGCTGAGGATTTCTTTTTTTTCTTCCTCTCAGCTGAGAATTCTGCTTTCAGTTTTGCTGAGCTTATGAAAAATGTGGTGTTCTCATTAACACTTTAACCCTGCTCCCATATAAATTACCTCACACCACCATTTAGCGGAACAGCAGCAGGCAAACTGAAAGGATTTGAGGTGTCAGAAGGGGACCAAAGCTGACCCCTGAGTCCTAGGGAAGAAGTGTTTCCTTGTTTAAAGAGCTGGAGGAGCGAACAGTGCCTGAACTGCCCGGCCTCGTGCAGCAAGCACTGATGTGATTAATTCCTCCAAAACACTGTCCTAAAAGGGCCTGACAGAGCTCCTGACTTCCTTTGTCCTTCTGCACATGTACATCAGCTGAAGCGCTGTCAGTAAGGGGAGACCATTAGGGTCTCATTTTATCTGCCTAGCTGTGCAGCTTTAGGGGATTTCCATTCCAACTCACCCTAGCAGGCAAAATCTTAATGAAGGAAAGAAAGACTGCGCTCAGAGGCAGATGTGTTAAGGTTTCCAGGGCATTCCTTTTTCTTTTATAAGGCATCAAGGCAAGAGCACCTCATCACAGGGCACTGTACTGACGCCCCATTCCTGCTTCCACCCAAAGCTGTCACCTTCATACCTCCTCCCCGAAGATGTATCACACAAAGGCACAGCCAGAGCCCAGTAGGACGTGAGTTCCTTTCAGTATCTAAGGGAAGGCTATAAGAACGAAGGGGACATGCTCTTTAGCAGCATCTGTTGTGATAGGAGAAAGGGAAATGGTTTCAAACTAAAAGAGGGGAGAGTAGGTTGGACATAAAGAAGAAATTTTTTACAATAAGGATGGTGAGGCACTGGAACAGGCTGCCTTAGAGAAGTGGTACGTGCTTTGTCCCTGGAGACAGTCAGTGTCAGGCTGGACAGGCTCTGAGCAACGTGATGGAGCTGTAGGTGTCCCTGTTTATTGCAGGGGGTTGGACTGGATGGCCTCTAAGGGTCCCTTCCAACTTAAACAGTTCTGTGATAAGAGGTGCAGTAGCAGCCCCATATCCCACCACTTCACCAACACTCTCGGACATGTCTTCCTGTGAAACATTTCAGCTATGCAACCCAGGGCTGAAGGAGAAGGAGACAGGGTCATGACCAAGGAGTCTGTGGGGAATGCGTGCGCCTGGGAGGCTGTGGGCGGTGCAGAATGTTCCCTCAAGCCCCGTGCAGGTGCACTGAATAAATCAGCCCCAGACTGCTTTAAAGTATGCATGGAAATGTTTGTAGCCACAGGAGTGTGTCGCGGGGGTGTCTGGGAATGAGGAGAGGGTCAGCACAGTTCTGTAGCATTAGGAAAGCTAAACCGAATCAGGGAGCACAGGTGGCTGTTGGGGGGCTCAGGTGCTTGGGAGTGCCAGGAGCAGGACCGACATGCAGCTCTGGTGCTGGTTCCTAAGCCAGAGCTAATGGGAATAAGCCCTCTCTGAACACACTGCTGCAAACGAAGATTTGTTTCTGACTCTGCAGAGTCCTGCTGTGACGAGCCCTGGAGCCACGACACAGAAAAAAAAAGACTTTAATTGGCAGAGAGAAAATAAATTCCATGTCCTCATGCTGACAGTTTAAGCACATGATATTTTTTTTTCAGAAGCCACTAAAATAATGTTGCAAATAGATGGTTTTGAATATTTCTTTACCGTAACGTGGTGTCCCTGCTTGCTAGGAGGGTGCTCGTGTTCACAGAAGAGTCAAACCAATGTGTACCTATTTCAGTATAAATACTCCAACATTCCAGTATAGAAGTTCATTCTGTAATAACAGATTCCTATGAAGCAGTGCTTAGCTGACATAGCATCAGGCAGTGATGGCAAAGCTGATTTTAACATTGAATGAGAATGAATCAGCTCTAACTTGATAATGGAAAAAAATACCATTTATAGCACATTCATTAAACTACATTTATCCACTTCCTCCCTCTTTACCTGTTTCTTCTGAAGCATAGTTCATTGTATTTTCTTCTTGCCATTCCGATTTATCCAAGCAGTATGAATTCCTCATCTATTGGCAGTGTACAGATGTGCATGCACACACTCAAACTGATTTGAATAGCGTTGGCTTTTGAATCGATGCTTCAGGAGTGCTCAGTAACTCTCAGTAATGGCACATTGTGAAAACGTGTCTCGTTAAATGTTTCTTTCTTCATTAAGTAATTCTGGTTTCTTGTAGGAAGTGCACAAGAAGGGACTTATTTCAACAATGAATGTAGTGAAATTACAGCACTTTGACACTATTTCTAATACAAAGGAAGATATGTCATCTGATTTCTGCATTTCTCATATAGGTTTTGGCATCACCTCCCATTTGCTATTAGAGACTGTTGATTGAATTGCTTCTAATTCTCTGAATTTTTAATCAGAAGAGCCGAGATTTGCTTTTGCTTTTTAATCAAATACAAATGTTTAACCATTTCTGATCATGAGTTGAAAGAACAACAGGTTGGTTTGTTCCTGTTAAAAACTCCTAAACAGAGTGGAGAAACTTTTCCACGTGCTAGCACTGAAGAGTTGCAAAGATACTCATTCTGCTGCTCAGGTCCTGTCTGTTTGAATGGGTGTAGGTTGAGATTCTCCACACATAACACAGAGATCAGATTCTATCACGTTTTTGGCCGTAGAAATCACTGAGTCTTAAGCTTACACTGACTGTAAATGAGAAACATATATACCCCAGTGGTGCTGGTGGTCAGAGCTGCGCACAGCAGGAGCCAAAACCCACACAGACAATGCCAGCTGGCATTGGGGTTGTATTTGAGCTATAGCAGAATCTTCTGCCAACTCCCAAAGAGAAGTAGCAAATAAGAAACAAGGAATCTGGCTGGCTTGTCATTTGTCGTTGACTTCATTTTGTCTGAGCTGAGACTTTCACTTAGTAGTGGAAGACTCCCAGAAGAGGTGAAGTTTGCCACAGGAGCAAACTTTGATGCTGCCCTTTGAGTGGGGTGGGAATGATGAGTCATATTTGTAATGAAGGATCACACTGAAGAAACTCCACAGCTTGGTCCCACAGCTCTTGGCAAGAGATGATGTGAGCCATGTAATCCAGCAAGAAGTCTGTTGTGATCCTGAAGAGCTGAGAAATGTAAGCATTACATTCAAATGTAATGTTGGAAGCAGGTTGTTGCTTGCAAGCTCATTCCAGCCTGCAAGCTTGCTGCAGCTTGTGAGCTTAATTTTAGCTCTGGAACTTGCTCCGGTTTTCAAAGTTTACTGTAATCCTGAGAGAAGCCAGACTTCTCACACGCGTGTTTTCTTAAGAATTAAGCCCTCCTCCCCACTCCAAAAAAATAGAAGCACCCTCCCAGCACCAAGGGTTTGAACCAGATTTTCCCACCTGTCATGCACATGCTGGGCCACCTGGCCTTTGTTGTTTGCTCGCAGTTATTCCTCACTCCTCTGTTCCCAGCAGCTCCAGCTTGGCTACCAGGATTTAATTAGTGAGCTTTTCCCAGCCCCAGAAACAGGGAGACGCAAAGAAAGCCAGGAGCCAAAGCTGTTTGGTGCCGTGTTTTGTGTCGTGCTTTGCTTTGTCTCTGCCACCCGCAGCGTCAATAAAACAATATGGCTATTTTAAAGTTAGAGCAGCATTTGTTTGACTAACAGCCTGCTCCTTACGAGGTATTTGTATTGGAGCGTATTGAACGTCCATTATGCATTAGGCACTCAGCCTTGTAGCATTGATCCTGGAGAGGCACACCATGCCCAGCTTCACCGCAACTGCAGACAGCAGCTTGGGCTGTTCCCAAAGCAGAGACCACAGCCCAAATCCCTACTGCCTGCAGCAGGACAGAGCAGCTGGGCTGTGCTGAGATGCAAGAGCAGCCCTGAGCCTGAGCAGGACAGGCAGCTGAGCTTTGGGTTGAAAACGACCCCACAGCCCTGGGCCAGGCACTGGCAGAGGCAAAAGCATTGCACACACAGTGTGCACACACAGCTCATGGCGTTGTGGTTGTGCTTTGCTTTCTGTCCGAGCGATTCAGAGTGTTCATACAAACAAAGAACAATACACATATGGAGATATAAAAAAGCAGAGTCTGTAATACAGCTGTATCTCAAGGAATGCATTGCTTTACTTCCACGTTCAAGCAGATAGCACAGCAAAAGCTCCCAGAAGCAGCCTACCAGTAAGAGCACAATAATGGCTCTTTTCCTGACCATTAATTCAGACATCATGCAATCAGTCAAATGAATCTGTCCTCCTTTGCAGCTCTCTTGGAGATTGCTGTCCTCTCACCTTCGATGGAAGGGACCCCAACTCAGTAGCCTGTGTCTTCCTTTAATTAGAGCCAGCAATAGCCCACAGACAGGATAATTTTGCCAGCAGCCATATATCACACAGACGTCGCTCCCCAGCACCTAGATTGCTGCCTGTAAGCACAGTGTCTCTGACATGGAGGCAGGGAGCACCCTCCGAGGCGATCCCACAGTCTGGGTGGGTCTCCATGTGATCCCAAGCTGTGGTGTGATCCCATGTCGGAGCCAGATGAAGCCCTGTGGGAGCGCTGTGCAGGCGGCTGCGTCAGCGTGAGTGACTGCTCAGGAACCATCTGCATGTTAAGGAGAAATGGCCTTGGCAGACCATCAGCTTTCCTCTATTTGCTGCTGCTGCATATTTTATGTCACCACCATATTACACCATGAATATTCCATCTTACAGAATTAACACTGGAAATGTTTCCGGTGCATTTTGTGGAATTATGTGTGTTTAGTTTTCTCATTATTGTCTTACTTTCCTCTCTGGAGAATTAATAGTATTATTAGCCAGGGCAAGCAAGCCTGGAATTAATCTGACTCAATGTTTAATTGTTACTTTGGATGATTTCCGGATTACGTACGAGCACTGCAGAATGCCCTGTACAAGCCTGAGCAGAGAGACACACACTGGGGTTACCCCAAGACCCCGTCAGTGAGGCTTTTGGCAGTGGCATCAGATACTGGTGGGGTGAGGCTTGGTGCAGGCTGCTGCTTGGGCCAGAAGCTGAGAGCCACCACCTGGATGGTTTAGAAAGGAGCACTGCTCAGGTCAGCCAGGCACCAGGCAGGGTGAGTGCTTCAGCAGGAGGACTGCCGTCTGCTTTGGGTGCTGAGGGTGACCTGAAGGTCCTCAGAGCACCTGGAAGTGCTCTCCACATAAGAGAGGGATTGTGCATTAGCAAAATAGATCTTTCTTTATGGTTTAGGGCTCTGCAGTAGGGAATGGATGCACATTAATCTCTTGAAGTCATTTTCAGTCTCCTCAGTTCATGTGAACTCTGCAACCTGTAAGCCCATCAGTGGGTAGGATCAGAGTCCATAGCAGGGCAGCACATCCTTGCAGTAATGACTGTGCAGGTGCCAGGCAGTGCTGTGGGATCCGTGCAGCATCACCGCAGAGCAGGGCAGGAGCTGTGCCCTCAGCCCTATGGGGGCTGGGAGTGATCCTTTTCTGCTCCCTTCCCTCAGAAGAAAGAATCACTCCTGTATTTCTCTTTTCCTCTTCTTGGTCTTTTTTTTTTCTTTAACTCAAAGAATGACGGTAAGAGTAGAGCTAAAGGATGACTGAGCAGCAAATGGAAATTTTTTAATTTAGAATCGGATTTATAACCTCCCAGCAAGTTCCAGACAAATTATACCCAAGAACCCGTTATTAAACGCTGCTTAGTGTTGTCCACCTTTGAAATTTAGTTTACATAAAGATTTAGGGGTAGGGCCAAATAATTACATGGCAGGGTAATCTGTTCTTTCTGTCTATGGTTAGATCATTTAACAGATCCATCCACAGAGTGGCACAGAAGCAAATACTCAGCAGCAGCTATTTTGGGTCAGCTCAATGCATAGTCTATTAGAGGTATTACTTATCCTTCAGAGTAATGAATCATATTTGCAGTCAGGAAGTCGCTGGTGTAATTGTCCCTAAATATAACGAATACGGAGCTATTTAAAGGTTCGGGGCTGTCTGGTGTGGAGGAAGGTGCTGCTTCTCTGGAGGAAGCTTGGTATTCTTCAGTTGGTAGGCAGGAGGTTTGTGCAATGGCCTATTGCCACATTTGTAGATAAGTCCGTAGAATTTGTAGATGAAGTTAAATAGGATTCAGTGTAAGAGGCATATACACCTATAACAGATTCCCTCTGCGTATTAAATACCGGCTTATACGTATTAAAGCTATTCCTTTTGATTATTTATTTATTTATTATTCATTCTGAGGTCTAACAGCGCTTAAACCCACACTGCAAATCAAAGCAAAGACTCTGAAAATACGCCGATTGTTGCAGACGAATTCCCTGGTGCTTCATTTGACAAAAAGATGGATTAGAACAAACTCGGGAGTGTTATTATTACCAGCATCATGAAGGATTGTTTCTTTTATTTGTATTAATTACCGATTAGTGCTTTGTATAGCGTCGGCTCTCTCAGATGTTCTGAATGAGATGTATTGCTTCCCATAATCCTCTCAAAGGGAACCCTGTCCCAGCAGCAGGTCTCAGCCCAAGTGCACAAGTGGTCTCTGTGTCACGGGCACAGTTCAGCCAAGGCCCTGAGGGAGCAGTGCACAGGGCAGCGCCCACCAGCCCCCTGCCACCATCTTGGCTGTGTGAGCAGCCTGTGGGAGATGGCATGGCTGGGCCTCCTGATGTGCCTGCGTTACAGGGCAGCCAGCAACCCCCTTGGGCCTGAGATGTTAAATTGGCTGAAGGGTGCTGCACCCTGCTCAGTGCCCCTCCAAGCTGCACCTTCTCCAGTCATTGTGAGCGAAGGCCTCGCTTCTGCCTGGGGAAAGGCA
>PPHD01003542.1:0-31124 GCA_002909625.1 Bambusicola thoracicus | reverse complement strand
GAAGGGGCAGCGCTGAGCTCTGCTCTGTGTGACAGCGACAGGGCCCGAGGGAACGGCATGGAGCTGTGTCAGGGAATGGGCAGGTTGTGTACTTCAAAAAGGCTCTTCCAGAGAGGGGAACAGGGAGACATGGCACCAAGTCTGCCAGAATTCAAGGTCCATTTGAACAACACTCTCAGACGCAGGGTTTGAATTTTGGATGGTTCTGTGTGGAGCTGCAAATTGGACTCAATCCTCCCTATGGGCTCATTCCAACTATGGATGCTCTGTGATCATATAATCATGGAACTATCAGAGTTAAAAAGGACACTTAAAGGCCACCTAGTCCAACACCCCTGCAATGAACAGGGACACCTACAGCTACATCAGGTTGCTCAGTCACAACCAGCCAGACTCTCAGTGCCTCCAAAGACAGGGTATCCACCACCTCTCTGGGCAATTGGTTTCAGTCTCACCACACTTACTGTAAAAAAAACTTCCTCTTATCCAATCTAAATTGCCTCTCCTTTAGTTTGAATCCAATTTCCTTTCTCCTGTCACAACAGACCCTGCTAAGAGCCCGTCCCTTTCCTTCTTACAGCTTCCATTTAGATACTGAAAAGCAGCTCTCAGGTCTCCCCAGAGCCTTCTCCAGGTGGAATTGCCACAGCCTTTCAGCCTGTCCTCATAGGGGAGATGTTTCCATCCCTTGGATCATTTCACTCCCCTGGACATGCTCCAAAAGGTCCATGTCTCTCCTGTACCGAGGACTCCACATCTGGACGCAGTATTCCAGGTGAGGTCTCACCAGAGCAGAGGGGCAGACTCACCTCCCTCTCCCCGCTGGCCACGCTTCTTTTGATGCAGGCCAGGATACAGCTGGCTTTCTGGGCTGCAAGGGCACATTGCTGACTCACGTCCAACTTGCCATCTACCAGTATCCCTAAGTCCTTTTCAGCAGAGCTGCTATATTCTTACATCCCCCAGGCTGTACTAACAGTGGGGGTTGCCATGACCCAAGGTGCAAGACCTTGCACTTGGATTTGTTGAATGTCCTGAGGCTCACCTGGGCCCACTGCTCAAGCCTGTCTGGGTCTCTCTGAATGGCATTCCCCTTCCTCAGTGTAGCAGACACTAAGCTGTCGACTACACCACACAGCTTAATGTCATCCACAAAGTTGTTGAGGGTGCACTCAATCCCTCTGCTGATGTCACAGATACAAATAGTAAAGAGTATCTCAGTACTGACCTGAGGGACACCACTTGTCACCCATCTCCAACCAGTGAGCCACTGACCACCACCCTCTGGGTACGGTCCTACGATTATATCATTTCTTCTCCAGTACAAACAGTGCAGCCTAGTATGTTGAGGTACTTAGGTACTTCCAGGTGGCATAAAAGTATTCTTTCATATTTTACATCACCACAAACCCCATTTAAAGGATTCCTCTCATTTCCACTTCTGCTCTTTTAACGGCAACAGGTACCATTTTTCTGCCAACTGACTGCCCAGACTTAAGCACCCCTGACATACTGTTTGATCTGCTCTGCTCCAAGGGAGAGAATGACTCTCTCCCTCTCCCTCAGAGCACCAATGCAAACCCCACAAGACCTGCTAAGACATCTTTAATTACCCCTTTTTTTTTTTTCCTGTCCTCCTGCTTGGAATAACAGTGGAAAATAATACGGAGCTTGACATGAAATGTGCCAGCTTGAAACAGATGACATTATAACAAAGCCCGGCAACACCTATATTCATATTGCTTCATTTTTTTTTAACATCTGAGCTTAAGGGATGAGAAATCTACTCAGCAGCATTGCACAGTACTTCTCAGCTCCTACACTGAGCAGCTCAACTAGCAGCAACATGTATCTGCAGGCCCACTGTCAGGGCTAGGGCTGGTAACAAAAAGTCTTTGTAAGTGCTCTCTCAAAGTTTTACATCAGCTAGCTCCCAAAACAAGGGGCAGTAGCACCAAGACAATGAAGACCTGTTTCAAACTGAGACATTTTCAGATCGTATTTACCATGCTGCGGAAGACTACCAGGCTGAATACACCTGCATACGTGTGTGCGTGTATATGCACGTGTGTGTGTGTATATACATACATATACACAGGTACACACATACATATACACACACACGGAGAAGAAAATAAGGCTGAAAAGCAGTCCATGAAGCATCAGCCCTCAGCCTTTTGCATGCTTTCATAAAACTGCTTTAACATCTCAATCGACCCCCAGACCCACGAAAAACAAACCAACCAAAAAAAAAAAAACAAAACCCAACAGTCTCATAAAGTGACTATCTTAAATAACGGAATAGCCTGCTCTCCCAGTTCTTCAACAATTCTCTAAACATTGTGAAAAACTTGGTAACTTAATCTGCACCACAGCCTTGCCTCATACAGCACACTTAAGGTTCTCCCGTTTTGTGATGTATAGCAACCAAGAAAGGCAGTACAGAAATAGCCCAGAATCAGAGAACATGGGACTCCAGTAGTAAAGTAAGAGAGTCAACAGTGAAAAAAAACAAGATTTTCAGTTTCCTAGCACATGGTAGTGTAGTGGAAACGCTAAGTCACAGCCTGAAACAGTGGCTGAGCATGTGGTAGAAAGGTAGGGCCAACCCAGGCACCTGAGTGATCAGAGGGGGTGGAGCCAGGATCCACCCCTTCCCACATCTCATTTAAGGGTTGGCAGTGTAGGTGAGGGCACTTTTTGCCAGAGATCCCTGCCTACCTGAGGCCATTCAAAGGCAAGCAGCACTTTTCCTTCATTTCTGTATCCATTGTGGCTGTATTTGGGCTCATTCTCATTTGCTGTAGCCAAAGACTTTGCCAGCCTGCTATTATCATTCCATCAAAGCATTACAGGTAGCATCTCCACTGTATGGCAGCCACACTCCTATCATAACACAAGCTTCCAGGAATGCATCTGTGCTATTAAAACAGCAACTACATTGGTACCTCTGCAGGTACTTATCCCATATTCACATTCATTTACTCACTTCAGCTTCATACAGAGATCTGATTCTCCTACTTAAATTGTTAAACATTATGTAGAAACTTGGGGGATGGCAGAACAACTGTTTTAATTTCATATATAAATGTACTGCTTCCTAGGCATCAGCAATACATTGCTAATTCTCCTGGGACAACTGAAGGGCAAAATGCCAGGTTATACTGCTTTTGAATAATGACAAGGAAGACTGAATCAACTGCATTACTACTAAGCAAAGAGGAGAACCTCCAGTTTAGCTACCAACCAGATCATTACCGCTGGATCCCAGCAGTGCCTCAGAAAAGAGCAGCACAAGTTCCTGCCTCTGGAAATCACTTTGACTTGCCTGTTTTTCATCAGTCCACAACCATCGTGAAGTGAGAAAATAATCACAAGCACCGCACTGAAGTTTGGCAACAGCAATCTACACATGTTCTTGTGCAGAGATCATTCCTATCAAGCAGCCTGGCTCAGCCCCACACATACACCCATCACTCAGCAACAACCTAACACTGGTGTGCTATTAACATTGTCTCAACTGAAACCACAAGGGAAGGGTGCAGTGCAGTAGTAACTCAAGTTATGCAAATAAGTTTGAGCACTTTGATAGCTTGGATAAGCACAGTCCTGTGAATAATGAAAAAAAAAAATACAGCCTTATTTACAGTTTTTCCTCAATTTCCATAAAGGAATTTGATAATAGGTTTCAAGATCAGAAAATAAAAAACACTATTTTTTTAATACATTTGCAACTCCACTTTCAGTCAACAAAATAAATTGCCTGCGAATTTTCAAATGGAGTGTATAGAGCTGCCATCAGACATTCAACTCAACAATGTGACTGTGTCTCTTCACCATACTTTTACAAGCCTCCTCTTACCAGAGAGAAACATCCCTTGCTTCACAGTCACACCTTACTCTAGTGATCGCTGTCAGGCAGTGCATACATTTGTGAACAACTTCTTTCAAGAATGAAGCACAGGAAGAGTAAATTTCATCAAAAATCCAGAAAAAAAAAAAAAAAACCTTCAGAGCTCACTAAGAACTGCAGCCACTACCAGCAAACCAGACTGATGCATCAGTTTCACAGAAACAAGGTCACATATCCCACCAGTGCTATGGTGTGGTTGCTCTTTTTCAAGTGTTTTAAAAAATAATAAAAAAGTGTTAAAAAATAAAATAAGCTGTGTTACCTATATACGTTAACTAGATTATACACTTCATATGTGGCCCAAGATGATTCCTCTTTGTTCAGATGGCCCAAGCCAGCCAAAAGGTTGGACACCCATGCTCTAGTGTAAGGGCTCCAATAACTTCAGCTAAAACAACACTCATTTCTATCTCATGATCCTAAAACTATTTTCTGTCCTAAATGACCTCGCAATATACCAGCTCTTGTACCACAAACACACTCAGATTACACCACTAAGCAAGCAGCTCACTCCCAAGGTTTTACCTGTTTACGATCGGCTGTGCCAAATAAGCACATGTTATCAAGGCTCTGAGAGAAAAAAAAAAAACGCACCTTGAGGCATCTGCTGCCTATGTTCCACAGCCTGGACAAAAAACAACCACCACCACCAGAAACCAGGCCCCATCCAGCTCCGCACCATGGATGGAACTAACACCAACTTCCCAAACCCATCCCGCCGCTGCCTTACCTTACGGGAGGCTCTGGAAGCTTCTGTAGCCATGCCGACACGCGGCACAACACGTCCACACCGTCTCGTGGTCAGCCGCCATCTTGTGCAGCCGCCCCGGCGCTGCCCACCAGGTGGGTGCTGAAATGGCGGCGGGCCCGCCTGGCTCCGTCCTTGTCACACGCACGTGTTTTTCAGTCGCCGTTATACAGCTGTGGGAAGGAGGAATGCTTTGTTTTTTCCCTTTTTGTTTTCTTTTCCCGTCTAAAGATGCGAGTTCTCAGTGTAGTGCAGCTTAAGCTGGAATAAATATGGGCTGATCTCACCTTTTGCTGGCCACTGCTTTCCCTGCCAAGCTGTTGAAAAGTGGCTTTTCTAGCAGAAATGTACAGTGGAAACAGAATGACTCATCCTGCAGCAGGGTTATTTGCCATGCAGAGGGTGGCATGCATAGTCTGCCAGGCAGGTATGCACATCTCTATAGTACATCTATTCTGTGAAAAAGCTTGGGATTTGAAGTACAAATGTAAACAAAGGAGAAAAATAAACAACTTCACAGCTGTGGGAGTGGCAGCAGTGCTTCCTGTTTGATCTCCCAAGGAAAATGACAATGGTCTTTTAGAGTCATACAATCATTTGAGTTAAAGAGGACCCTTAAAGGCCATCTAGTCCAACTCCTCTGCAATGAACTGGGACACCTACAGCTACATCAGGTTGCTTGGAGTCCCATCCAGCCTGACCTTGAATGGCTCCAAAGACAGAGCACCCAGAACTGGACAACCTGTTTCAGTGTCTCACCACACTCACTGTAAAATACTTATCTCTTATATCCAGTCTAGATCTCCCCTCTTTTAGTTTGAAACCATTTCCTCTTGTCCCATTATTACAACCCTGCTAAAGAGTCTGTTCCCTTCCTTCTTACAGCTTCCTTCTTACAGCTGCGGTTGGACTTGATGATCCTTGAGGTTCCTTCCAACCTGAGTAATTCTATGATTCTATGATTCCCTTCAGATACTGAAAGGTTCCAGCTCTCTCAGTCGGACCTCATAAGAGAGGTTTTCCATCCCTTGGATCATTCTTGTGGCCCTCCTCTGGACACACTCCAACAGGTCCATGTCTCTCCTGTACCGAAGACTCCACATCTGGATGCAGTACTCCAGGTGAGATCTCACCAGAACAGAGGGGCAGACTCACCTCTCGCAACCTGCTGGCCACACTTCTTTTGATGCAGCCCAGGATACAGCTGGCTTTCTGGGCTGCAAGGGCGCATTGCTCACTCATGTCTAATTTGCCATCTACCAGTACCCCCACGTCCTTTTTGCAGGTCTGTACTCAATCTTTACTGACAAGTGGGGGTTGCCATGACCCAGGTGCAAGACCTTGCACTTGGACTTGTTGAACCTTCTGAGGTTCTCTTGGGCCCACTGATCGAGCCTGTCTAGATCTCTCTGAATCACATCTCATCAAGCATGTCAAGCACACCACACAGCTTGACTCTCACACTCCCATTGTGCGTAACTGGGAAGTACAAAGCTAAGTACAGTCCTTTACCTTTTGCTCCAAGGTCTCTTGTGGTATGAAGCAGCATTTGGCTTCTTTTGTCCCCTTCACAAGAAAGAGCAGCATCAATTTCTCTAGAGGACCGGTTCCATTGTTTCTGGAAGGGATATACTCGTTTTTACGTTATTTGGGAAAGAACAAAAGCAGCTTCTCTGCAGGGATTTAATTTTAGAACTCTTTTCAGTCCCTAGATGTTTTCAGGCTATAGCTCTGGGCAACAGATTAATTCAGGGGAAAGAAAATGTAATGAAAAGCTGATGTTGGTGAGAGCTGTTGCAACAGGCAGGAGGCTCTAGAGGAACACAGTGAAAGGTGAACAAAGCACAGGAAAAATACTTAAGGGAAAAGTCCTTTGTTGGCCAAGATAACATCATATATCATTTGCAGCTAAATATCTGTGCCCTGTATTCAGTCCCAGTGATATGGGGATAAAATCATCAGCCTGGAAGAGCTCTAACAGGTGTAACTAACAGGTTATCTAAAGCATCAATCTCTTACAATACAATAAAAAAAAAATCTAAGATTCTATGAAAAATACAATCAAAAGCAAGTCTCTGTAATTCATACGTGCAGGGTAAGAATTCATGACTCCTTCCTTTACCATAACAGCTATGATAGATACTAAAGTGTATTTTTTTCATTAAGTAGAAAGTTCAACCTGGGTTTTTAAACTCCTTTATTGACTCTAATCACCTCTTTGTTACTGCCTCTGTTGACTTGGGGTCATGGCTCTACTTAAATTCAGTGTGTCTTACTTCTAGGTAATATTAAAGTCTGCATAGAGCATGCTTCAATTCAGAGAATGAGGACTGCAAAAACTGTTAAATTGATACTGACTACTAGGTCCAGCTTTGCTATCCTATTATCTGTCAGAAAACAACTGTGGGATTGGAGTCTCGATGGCAGGTCTGTACTATGCAAGAACCTACATTGAGCTGAATACCCTCCTCACTGTGTCTTATGAGTAAAGCCCAGAAGCTCTGATTGCTTATGCCTTGTTTAGCCTTCAAAATTGCTACCCGTTTGCAAATTTGAAGAATTAAAGTTGAGATTGTGCTGTTTCTTAATCTTAGAGCAAAATTCAGTTAGACATCCAGCTGACACACATTTCATTCTCCTCAAGCATCTGAAATGGCCTTTTGGTTTGGGATGTATGTACGCATGTCCTATATAGGGCAAAATGAGGGTCTCTTCCATTATGAAATTTTGAATGAGACTTAGCGCATTTAAAAGAACAGAGCTGCTTAAAAGAGTTAGGAGGTTTTTACGGCAGTAGATCTTTTCATTTAACCTTTTGGGTTTTATACAGTATTTCTGTACACACAGATGCAGGGAGATCCACAGATGGTCACAGTGCTTCTGTGATACAAGCCACTGCCAACAGAAAAATGAGTTGTCAGAGAGGGTTCACAGCAAATGTATGCTGTGTTATAAGTAACTCTGCAAACGATCCTAATAGTCATGGAAATGAGTTCTGCTTGGCATAAATCACAAGAGCTGCTAACTGAAGGCCTCTAAAATGGGCCTATTAGGAAAGACAGAAATAATGAGATGTTGTGCTATTATTTTTTTTTTTTAAAGTTCATTAAAATGGGACAGCTGTTGTTTAACAGCTAACTGCAAGAAATGAATGCCAAAAGTAACAGATACTGCAGTTAAGGCTGACTACCTGCCCTTTATCCAAGTAATTTGCATATCATACAGTCAAAGATTGGTATTTTTGCATGCTTGTCTCCTAATGACGGGTATAGCTGCTGCTAAGAAGATAACAAATGCATCACACTAAGGGTCCCAAAAGATTGACTCCTTTCCCATCTTGGTGAAGAATGAACACAAACCTGATCTATCTTCATAATACACAGGCTTGGGAGTCAAGACATAACTGGAAGACAAAAGATGTGGTTTGAGACTTCACAAGCAAAGATTTACAAGAACCAAATCTAGGTCTCTTCCCTTGCTAGTGCTCTGGACAATAGGTTCTTAATTACAGTGTTGGAGGGAGACACAGCATTACCCTTCCAGCCCATTGTTAACAAGCAGTTACAGCTGTGTTCTGCACAAAGCTATGCATACTTGGTGCAATGGGAGCATACTTCCTACTAGATCAGTCATCTAAGGAGCAAGAGCACCTAATTTGGAATGTTTGAAAGCGTGAAACAATGACTAAACTATTACTCCCTAATGAAACTTGGGGGAAAAAAAAAATCTAAGAGAACTTCCTGGGTCTTTTCAAAGTGGGTGTGGTAGACATTCTGAAGGTCTTGCTCTTGCAGCAAACTGCTTCTACAACTAAAAAGTTACACGGGTTGTAAAACCTTTGTGCCTTCAGCCCTCAACAGTGCCCTAGTGGTTATGTGAGAACTGTTTCAGGGCATATAAAACAGTTTAGTTTAAACCCTGCTAATTTAATAGTTGAGCTCAGAGGTATAACTAAGTTTCTAAGAGTTACTTCTGACAACAAGTAATAGCACACAAATCCAACTTTTTCCTACCCTTATCATTTGGTAGATTTTACTCTACTGTTTGCCAGTACTGCCTAAAGAAAATAGAGAAGCATGCTAAAGACATAAGGAAAACAGTAATATTCCAAAATACTGGAAAAATATGTTTACTAACTTAGAGGGAGACACCTGTATACTAGGCCCTGCTCTTTGCAGCCATCCACCATACTTGACAGTAGTCAACATTATTTAAGGAAAAATCACCAAGGTTCTTTGCTAGGACTCAGAAACCTTAGTCAGAGACTGGAAATTTTAAGAAAAATAACAATAAACACAGTCTCGTCATATGTTAATATTGACTGTTAGCTAAAGATAGGACAAGTAAATGTCTTTTATTAATCACTTTGCCCCTGCATGGCCACAAACCAAAAGTGAACAAGATATACATTCATCATTCACTATGATCAAAAAATGAGGAGCATTCCAAGCAAGTAAACCTATCTACCAGTGTCTTGGCATATTCAAAATATCTTTATTTGGGCAAGAGCTGGGTATATAATAGAAACTAGCATTTTTAGGGAATAAATATTCTAGAACAAAAAATATCAGTTTTATTCCCGTACATAGATTATTTCTTCATGAGCAAGATGTAGCCATGCCTTCAATAATCTTAAACTGAATTCTGTTATGGGTTAAAGAGTTTTTTGAATCTGTTCAACATCAGATCTCCAGAAGTAATTTCAGCAAGTCTCTTAACATTTGTTTGGATGGAAGGATTCAAAAGTCCTATAGGGACAATATGACCATGTCACAGAAACATAGATGGTCCACACAAGATACTATGGAAGTATTTTCTCTCTTGATCATTTCAACCTCAATGAGGTTGTCATTAAGCTACCTATTAGCCTTCCTGAAACAATAAATCTCAGCAGCCTGAAGCATTCAGCATGACAAGTCACTAAAGCATATGTTTCCTATGGGATTGCAAGGTAAAAAGAATTTTCAGACCAAGAAAGTAGTGGTCAGCACACGTTTCTTTTTAAGAACTATCACCTTCACAACCAAAGTTAACACATCCACTACAGAACTAAAACAACTTTTTCCAGCACATATTTCATATAAACCTTATGTACGGCAGGCTTCATGTGTCAAGAATAGGATTCAAGCCCAGTCTTTGAGTCTGAAGCCTCTGCAGGGCATGTTAGTCAGTCACATTTTTGTAATCAAGTTAATGCCTCCCAGCACTCTGTGCCACCCAGGTCACCACCAGTGTGATTCTCAAGGGACGCACAAATGTAAAAGGGTATACCAAAATAGGAAAAAAGAAGGTATTACAGAGGTGTTCAAAGCAAAACAATTCCTTCCCCAAGGACCATTGTCAAAAAAACACTTATCATTTATCTCAGCATATCCATCACAGCTTCAAGCCATATTTGTATAGTACTGACAGGACTTGAATGCATGTTTTCAAAGGTGCTTGCTACATTGCATGAAACAAACTTGAACATTTTTCCAGCTAACACCCATTCATATAAAAGCAGGAAAGACACTAGTCAATTAGTTAAACGTTGCCTTCCCAAGCTGCTGTTCTCAAACAAAATCCAGCATGACGTGCCCAGCTCCAGAGGAACTGCGCCAGGGAAGGTCCAGGCTGGATGTTAGGAACTACTACTTCTCTAAAAGGGCGGTCAGACACTGGAATGGGCTGCCCAGAAAGGTGGTGGAGTCACCGAGCCTGTGGGTGTTCAAAGAGCGTTTGGATGTTGTGTTGAGGGACATGGTTTAGTGAGAACCACTGGTGATGGGTGAATGGTTGGACTGAATGATCCTGTGGGTCTTTTCCAACCTTAGCAATTCTATGATTCCAGTCTATTCATTACTGTGTAAGTAGCACATACAAGGACTGGGCCACAAACCAGTCGCTAACTTGCAACAGTTGGGCACTCAAAACAAAAAAACCCACAATGCCTAAACATCCAGGTTGCCTAAAATCGCACATCCCTAACAATGAAAATAACTACAAGTAGAAAAATACAACCCTGCATTTAGAGTCTTTCCTTCCAGTTTATTATCATCAAACAGACTGTAAAATACAGTCATAGAATATCTGGAGGGATTATCAAGTCCTGCACCTGGCTCCATACATGACCACCCAACATTCAAACCCTTTGTCTGTGAGTATTGTGCAGACATTCCTTTAACTACAGCAGGCTCACTGCAGTGACCACTGCCCTGGGCAGCCTGTGCCAGTGCCTGACCACCCCCTGATGCAGAACCTGTCCCTAACCCCAACTGCTCCTCCCCTGACACAGCTCAATGCGGTTCCCTCGGGCCCTGTCACTGTCACAGAGAGCAGAGCTCAGCGCTGCCCCTCTGCTCCCTGTGAGGAGCTGCAGCTGCTGTGAGGTTTTCCCTCAGCTCCTCTGCTCTGGGCTAAGCGCACCCAGAGACCTCCAACCACACCTCATATGCCTTGGCCTACAGTCCCTTCACTATATGCTCTCTCTGCATAGGTGCAAGCATGGAAAAAAATCACTACAGCATGTCCATTGCCTCGTTCTGGAAGGGCATGAGCAATGACAAAGCCACATGCCCGTTCATTTTCTTGTGTGGCAGTCAGTTTTTGTACTCAAGAAGCCATCTTGAACACAGGTGCTGGGGTCTCTTTCTATTTTTGACTCTGTTGGTCCTTGGGGAAGCAGGTTGTTAGGCAACCTGCTGCACTTGTTGCAGGATAACCATGCAAGCTTCATTTACTCTGTCACGACACAACAGATTCAGTTTTTCACTCCACAGGGAAAAGCTTACAGCAGTAACAGCCTGCATGAGCATAGTGTAGGAGGTACACTGTCATACATAGTGGCAAATATTAGGCAGTAAGAAGTGAAAAATCTCTAAAAATTGCTTGTATTTCATACAAACATTGCTGCTAGCTGACAATATGATTGTATTCTGTCTGCACTAATCTGGCTGTAAGACAACATGTCTTCTTGCCGCTGGACTCATTTATCCCAAGTTCATTTGAACTACCTCATCTGTTAATAGCAAATCCCAGCAGATGGCATTATGTTACGAGGAAACAGTACTCAGGGTGCTTGCTTTCTTCGCAGCTCTGCAAGTCCAGACTTGAACTTTTCTGTGTTTGGGCATAACCTTTCCCTCTTGCACCTGTGGTTTTTCCAATCCAATCGTGTAGTCATTGTATTTCAGCTGGGTGGAAGTACAAAGGTACAAAGTCAGCTTTATGGGCCTTTTATCTTTGTACTTGTCACTTAATTTTGAAATCCCTTACCTCCCTGTGCTCTCTGAGGCCGGAATAATCTTGATGTCAGCACTGGCACTGCGGATGACAGGCTGATAATAACTGTTTGTCTCTCCTGTTACACTGTAGTCTCTCTTTTCTAGGAGCCAGATGCTCAGGCAGTAATAGCTTCAGTGCTGAAATACCTCTGAATTCAGTTGCAGGTGAAATATTAAAGGTTTAAGCACTGTTACGTGAACATAGCTGTCTGTTGCTGACTGAGAAATAACCTAGAACAGAGCCAGAACATGGGGGCTCCCAGACATGATAAATAAGTGAGGACTGCAGGTACAGCAGCCCCACTCAGCTGTGGCAACTGCTAGCAACAGTCCATCCTCAACTGTCCTGCTCTCCCTTATCTTCAATTTCTTCTTCTTCTAGTTTTTATTTGTCTTGAGAACTTCTGTACAGCTGTTCCTGGGGTTAGAAATCATACTGGAGATCATAGTGCACAGATGGAGCAAAGCCTTGCTGTGTGCTAGGCTACAGGGGAGCTTGCAACAGTTCTTAGCTCAGTCTGTGCTCCTGTATGGTTCCGAATCCTGCCGTACTATTGTGTCCAAGAATAAGAAGCTACATTTACTACTAAGAAAAGTGCGAAGCAATGTCTGTTCAGGACCAAATACAGACCTGAAAATCTGCCAACATGAGTGGTAATGCCTTCATCTTTAGTGTCAGAGCTACTGACCATAAAATACCTAGCTCCCTAGAATGCATGCAGTCAGGAACAGGCATCAGTGAAGAGCCAAAATAATCAGAGCCACTTAAAAAGGTAGCTATTTGAGTGAAATCAATCCGTCCAGCTCTGGAAGAGGTATAGAAGCAATGAGATCAAGTTAATTCTGCTTATTCTGCTTCACTAGACAGAATTACAGGTTATGCTTTGCTTGGTACCCTGTTAGGTTGCATGCATAGCTGCATTAATGCATTTTTACATTTAAATATTTGATTTATTTGATATGTCACTGTTTCCTGTTTAACTGTCAGAAGGGTACTTTTTTTTTTCTTTTTTAATTGCATGTGATCCGAGCTGTTGATAATTACTCTCTCTGAGATGAGCAAGCGTTCTTCTGTCACTCTATTGTTCCCAAGAGAGCTGGCATTTCAATACCATTTCCTTAGCATTTCTCATCACCTAGAGATCACCAATGCATATTCAGTCTTTTTTTGGTACACATAAAGTAGCATTACTACAGTGATTTCTACACTACTACTCTAGCACTGCCACACAGAAATGCTACAATACCTCTCTTTTTGTGGAGGACGCGCTTGGCAATGCCATTAAGCAGAAGCTAGCCGGACATTTTGACAAAGAAATCCATTTCATATTACCCCGCAGGCAGACCATTAAGTATCTTCTGCCATCTGCTGGCAGCACTGTAAACTGCGCTTCCCAAGAAAAGCAACGATCTCCTCTTACCTGGAATGTACAGCTTGGATGCCCATGATAATGGAAAAAATCCTGATAGCACAGATTAGAAGGATGTGCTGAGATGGATCATTATAGTAATCACTGTTCAAGGCAGCTTGCTTCCAGCAGAGCTTTCATCCACCAGAGCTCATTCACCTCAACGTCTGCAGTGTGCTCTGCAGCTCTTTGCTGGGCCTTAGTTGAGGAAACAATAAAACCAGTTTACTGGGGCCTGTGCATATTTTGGCAGATTCCTGTCAAGCTCATGATCACACCTATGCTGTGTTCCCCAGAATATCTCATTATAAGGCATGAGGATAGGAAGTCTGTGGAGCTGTGCCTCCCTGGTAGCAATTGTACAGAACAATGCAGTACGTTAGCTAATCAGGCTGTCTTGGCTATGTCAGCTGCAACCTATCAGATGGATAATCTGTTGACTGCAGGTGTGCCCATAGATAAATGGGAGCTGATTGTATCCTACCTTAAGAATTGGAGTTGAAGCAAAATGCTTCTGTTAAGTTGCTAGATCTAGAGCTGGAGAAGTATTGTGGTATGGCAAGGAAACTTTTCTACAGAACTGAGGAGCAGCATGAGAAGGACTCTTCCTCTGGCTAAGTTCATACATCCTCAGTAACTGCTACTTTCAACCTCTCCTTCATTTTATATATATATGTGTGTGCGTGTGCATGTGTGTGTTAATTAGAGGGTTGCTCCTAGTCAGGACTTACTTCAGGTCACCTCTATCCAAAATATATCTTATTTATATGTCACAGATCACAATTTGAAATGGATAAATAAACATGAGTATATTATTAGCAAGTACTTGATATATTAGGACTTGGTCCAGAACCTACTGAAATCACAGTCTTTCCCTAAACATTTAAAGAAAACATTTGTGTAGACAAAAAAATTAGTCAAGATTAAGTGTAACATCTGCCCAATGTCTGTGACATGCTCTATCACTGAACTATGTCCTAACTAATTAGCAAGTTCCAACTCAGTGTGAAAAGGCAGATAGAGAGTTGCTAATTAAACCTCTTTCATTCTCTTCAAGTTGTAATCTGCTAAGGAATACAGCCTGCTGGTTTTATAGTCCTCTTTACCAGAAGGACAGAATCATGGAAATGCATCAGAGAAAATTCAGATGTTTCCTTCCTTCTTTTTATGGTCACTTTTTGGCAAAGACATAAGGTCACGAGTAACTACAGGGGAATAGGTACCAATAGCTGTGGCCAAGGAGCATGAAGCAAGATTAACACAACGGAGCAATTTCCAAATGCTAGAAGCAACTTCCCAGCCAACCTGATGCCATGGCTTCCTTTCTGATGTGTGACTGATTAGACTGAGCTTTAAGTAGTACCAGAAGACAAAATCTGCAGGATGTAAGAAAAAGCAATGCCAGAGGAAGGACCCTGAGTTTCTGCTAACTTAACAAAAGCTATGCTCATCAACTGAGAGGTAGGGAAAGTTCTGAAACAGTAAGGCTCAACTACTCTTTTTTAAAATGGTGTTTTGTACAGAAAATTTTGCCTCACCTTTCTCCCTTCCCCCCCACTAGCACACATACATACACAGTCTGAACACCCACTGCCCTTGTCATGCCCAGCTAGATGTCACTAGCTAGGGTTAACATCTTTGTATCTTCTTCTGTGTCAGACTGCACTACAGCTCCCATCTTCCCTAAAATACTTCTTATTGAAAGCTGTAGGTGGGCAATCACAGTCAGCCAGAATGCTTTTCTTTCTTTACTTACATTGTGTCCCAGCTCACACAAAGAAGCTGGTAGGAAAAAGAGAGGGAAGAGCAAAATTGTAAGTGATTGACTTTGCTCTTCACCTTGTCCTTCAGCACATCTCTTGCCTTCCATTACATCTTCTGTTTCTCACCAAATCGGCTGATAGGCACGTAAGAAGCTAATGTTGAATATCTTGTCACACTCAGAGACAATGCTGAAGGTTAGGGTGAGTCCTAGGTTTGCCCACAATAAAGCTATTATCTGTGCTGGAACCACATATGTCTCTTTATGCTTCTTACATCTGCTTGTATCCCCAACAGGGCATCATTTCAGCAAAATTCTGTAGGTCAGCAGAAAGAGGGAAAAGAGTCCTTATTCTCTGTCTGAAGTTTCTGCTTGATAAGCTCTCTGGAGCAAGGACTATATTTTTTATTGCCTGACTGCAAGTGGCCTTGATTTCTGAGGCATCCGTAGATACTAACAGAGAACAAATACTGAACGTCAGCAGCCTTACAGCTGTGGGAAGCAAGAAGCAGCTGGTGTTCATCTCACACGACAGTTCTGAAACATGTCCTCTGACTAAATATAAAAATTGTTGGCAGATGGTGGTTGACAGTGAACAATCTCAGGAAATTCATATATCAGGTTGAATTTAACCTAATGACTGCTAGAGAAATTCAGTGAAGGTGACCAGACTTTCAAACTCAGAGCATCAGGTAGTTATCTTCATGATGCATCTCACCAGCTATTTTATGTCTGTTTCGTATCTCTCTAGCTTTATTTCACTGATTAGAGCAAAATAAAATATCTGGCTCTGCTTGTTCTAGTTTTGGCTGGACTAGAGTTAATTTTTTTTCCTAGCAGCTGGTATGATGCTGTTTTGGATTTAGGAGAAAAACAACATAGATAACACACTGATGTTTTAGTTGTTGCTGAGCACTGCTTACGCAGAGTCAAGGTCTTTTCTGTTTCTCACACAGTCCTTCTAGCGAGAGGTTGTGGAGGCACAAGGAGCTCGGAGGAAACAGAACCAGGACAGCTGAGACAAACTGACCAAAGAGACATTCCATACCATATGAACAATAAAACTGGCAGAGTTGACTGCGGGGGGACTAGCTGGGTATTGTTTGGTGAGCGGTGAGCAATTGCTTTGCACATCACTTCTTTGGTAAATATATATGCATACTGTATATATCAGTATATATAGTAGTTATCATTACTATTATGTTTTCTTTCTTTAGTAAATAATTTTGATGTCAGCCCACAAGCTCTACGTTTTTATTTTAACTCTCTCCTGAATTTTGCTGCTGGAGGGAGGTGAATAAATGGCTTCATAGTCCTGAGCTGCCTTCCAGGTTAAACAATAATACTGCTCTGTGGAGAGATTTCTAAGAGGAGCTGCTAACAGGACAAGAACAGTCAAATAGCTTACTCATTTCCAGCACCTTCTAAAACTGTAGGCTATTTCAGAACACATCACACTGGGAGTCAAATAGAAGTAACAACTGTCTGTTTAACTCTTGTGTGGTGGCATTCTCCCTTACAGAAATAGCAAGCATCTGAGCCAGCCTTTTTTAACTCATGGTGCGTTGCTCTGAGCCTCCAACCAGTAGCAGCTGAGTCATAGGCAGCTTATGGGCGTTCAGTTTCAATTCCTGTATGGATAGCACCACAGGATCACCAGGGCTTCGGTAATCTTGCTGCTGTGGAAGAAAGTGAAATTACACAGCTGTGAGCATTGTTAAACCAGTCAGAAATCTGTCCCTCCTCCAGCTTCATGCTGCAATGTATCACTTCCAGGTAGTGTCTCTCTGTCACCTGCAGATAGTTAGCCTTCCCAGTGAGGCTTAGCAGCTGCGGGGGGGCTGGGCCAGGCTGGGAGATGGCTTGATCATGCTCAGGATTACTTCTCTTTCTTACCACAAGATTAGTATGGGAACCCAAGTGCTATGGTCCTGAGGAGGCCAAACTTGAGCCTAGTACGAGGACACTGCAGTCTCTGTGGCACCAACAGACTGCGAGGAGGAGGGAGGCCACGCAGGACACAGAGCAAGGGCTAGGCTGGGAGGGGTGGTCCCTGGGTGTCTCTGCCTCATGCCCTGAACTGCCCGGAGTGATTGTGGGCAGCAGCAATAGCAGTGATTGGGCCCAAGAGCCCCTGGTGCTGAAAAGGCTGTTGAAGCTGGTAGCCGTTAGTGTGTAGCCAGCAGTGTTTGCAGCCCCCTGGCTCTGGAAGGTTCTGTGCAGGTGGTAGTTTCCACAGCAGCTGAGTCTTCCTCCTCGAGTGCTGTCGTGCTCCTGTAAAGGTAACCAAACTGCATGGCTCCATGCTGTCTCTGGCCAGGCCCAGCCCACTGCAGTTGCTAGGCCTTACTGGGAAGGCTAGGCTTTGTCCAGGGAATTTAAAATTTGTCTCCAAAACTGTGGACTTAAGGAGGTTTCACACCTGTAGCGGACCCAGCCAGGCACAAACGAAGGTCAGAAGCTGTGGTAGATGTGGGCAGCGTTGCACAGCAGGGTGTCATTCTAGGAGGAAATTGACTGGCTCTGAAAGGCCTTGTGGCTGCAGCTGTTGGGTGGTGGGGTTATTCAAGAGAGTATCACCATGTGCTATGTAATACTTGTGGACCATTCGCCTCTGGCTACTATCAAGGACTGTGCTAGAAGGACCCCTGATCCCCCTGTGAGTAATCAGTGTAATTAACCCTGTATGCCAGGACTAGTGCAAGGCAGCAAACTGCAGCACAGTGGAGCATTTTATGAAGTAATTTTTTAGTTCTTTTAAACATTCACAAGTGCTACTTAGCTGTAAATAGATTATATTTGATGTTCTCACACTACATGTGTGCAGTGGAATTGCCAGGCCACGGCCTGAAGCAATGGATGAGCACTAGGTGAGAAGGCTCCCTAACCCAGGGAGCTCAGGAGCAAGCCATGCATCTGAGATACTGGAAGGGGTGGAGCCTGAATTCATCTCTCTTCACTCTCATTTCAGGGTTAATAGCAGAGGGAGCAGTACCTCTCTGGATAGAGATTGTATTTCTCTCAAGCTGCCACTGGTTGTGAGAATGGGTGAGCTGATTTTTAGTCTTAAAATAACTTTGCTATGAAGCTTAATACAAGTTTCTATGCCAGAGTTGTGGCCTTGCTTAAAGAGCTAGAGAGGGGGAACCTTGGCTGCAAGAGGGTAAGTGGCTGGGCAGCAGGGTTGTGGGTGATACATAAATGATGAAAGAGTCTTCACAGTCTTCTGAGGTAAGGTGGAAGGCCAGCTCGGGCTTTGACTCACTGAGTGTTTTCCATTAGAGTTTACATCTACTATTAACATTCGGTTCCCGGCAGAGAGATTGCTAACAGCAAAATATGCTTGCTTTATAGGCTGCTAACCTGAAAAACTAATGCTTGCTTCTCAGAAAACAGTGCATCACCTAAACTATTTGCCCCAAATGTGAAAAACTCTGAGAACTGCTACAACAGTGGCCTTATAACAAAATATCTATTTTAGTAACTCTCAAAACTGCTCTCTCTGAATGTTACAGTGCTTATGAGAGCATGTGGGTCAGCTGTTGAAAAAGGAAAGGAATTATGTGTGTTAAGCCGTGTTACAGAACTAGTGATCTGTGTTGTACTTGGATTTTGTAACACACATCGTGAAATCCTGGAGACCTCATAAAATGACCCTTCCAGGTAGAGCTAATGTTGAAATAAGGGTACTTAACTAAGATGCTGTGTTTTGATGTAACACGTGAAATGGATTTCACCTAGATGTTATATGTAGTCCAGGCAAAAATAGTCCATGCCATGACAGCAACAGTCATGCTTGTATTTCAGGAAGTCCATGTTTTTTTCAAGGATTACCTTAGAATTCTCCTTGAACTGTTGCTAAGCATAAGATAAGAAACATTTATAACAGACCTTATAACTAAGCTAAGATGCCAAGCCAAAGCTTTGCAAATGAAAATCTAATTAGAGTTAATTAGAACATAAACATTTCCATAAGTTCACAGTTAGGATATTCATGTGAACATATAAAAAATTAAGTAACATTTTTGTAAGTTATGTACTCTTAAAACTTTTGCTGTCTTCGTCTCTGATTAAGCCAGAGCACTGGTGAGTCATTTGTAAAATTTATATTGTAATATCCTTTCAGATGGAAAAGATTTGTATACATAAGCTAGAAGTAATAAGGTAATCTGTGCTGCTTATTTCCTAAGTCTGAGGCTCTATTTGCAGTTAGTTGGTTTTAAGGTGGAGGGAGAAAATACAAATTCATACACATTTTTTCTATGTGTAAACAAGGACATTTTCAGGTACGTGAATATCATTGTTCTTTTTTAAAAGGCATGAGGGACCTTGGGATTCATGATGCAAATAGTAATCTCTTGAACTTAAGGACTAAGAAGATTACACAGGTGCCATCACTGCTGTACAATAGGATATACACTGTCAAAACTGTTAGGTAGAATACGTTTTTCATCAGTGTGATTGCTGTTATTTAAAGTCGATACTGACTCAGCTGGAGCTGTAACTCTGGTTTGTCCAGGACTGATGGATAAGCACAGTCTACAGGTCACTGTACGTGGCAAAGAGCTAGGACAGAAGACATTATTAATTTATGTAGTACTTATATTACCAATCTTCAGTCATGTGGGATTGTTAGAGTTGTCTTGTTTCAGATTCACCATAGTCAAAGCACCTAAATTTTTGCTTTTTTATATTAAGAGGACAGTATAGAGAACTGATGCCCAAATTTTCTGGCCAAACAAAATATACATTGTCTTCCAAAGGCAAAGGAAGAGATTAACATTCCCAAGATAGCTGAAAAACTGGTGCCTGCAGTCAGACATTCCTATGACTATCAGGCTTCCTATGACTATCACATTTAGTGCATACTGCACATACGTGCACACATCCTGGAGTGCTCCTGAATTTCCTCAGGAAGATGGTGGCTGGGAGTGTACTGCTGTTAACGAACATTTTTTCTTGATGTGCCTCTTGCTCCTTCATAGCTCACAGGAATGAAGGTACCAGGAGATGGTTATAGGCCAAAATAATTGTTCTAGTGAATAACACCTTGCCCACAGGCCACAAGTTAAGCTTCCAGTACAGTGGACATTTGTCAGAGATAGAGGCTGCGTTGCAGTCTCTAAAGTGCTCTTGACACCTCTATGGTGAACACAGCAAAATTATGTATCCCTTGCACTATTCACTGGTAATGGCACAAAGTGCACTAGTCTGTGTCTGCTGACGGGAGAAATTAAACCAATTTAACAGTGCTGACTCAAAGCTTTTGGTCACCTGCAAGAATAACAGGGAATTTCATGCCTCCCTGAGCCTCCTAGACAGTCAGTGAGCTCAGAAAGCTTTCCTACAACACACCACGAAGACTGAGAAAGCAAATTTTGTGTCCTTGTCTGTGTTTGTGGTGGGATTTGTTTGATGATGACAGTTAGCTGGAAAGTCTTTGAATGACAGGTAAGACTCTAGAGAGCAAAATCTAAGATTGTGACAACAAGCCATATCACAACATAAAACAGCAGTTATGTCTTCTGCAAATCAAGAAGTCTTTCTCCTCTGCAGCCATATCCTAGTCTCCTTCAGCTGGTTTCACAGTTAACCAGGATTTCTTTGTCTCAAAACCACAAGCCTTTCTTCTTTCCTTTTTGTTTTGTTTTCACTTGAATTGCTGTGTCTGAGTTCCTGAGGCTGTCAGCAATTCACATCCTTAGGATTTGTTTTTCTCGGTTCATTTTTGTTTAAAGGTGTTGGAGAAACTCTCCCATTGATGGAAAGAAACTAGTAAGTTTCTCATTATGCAGTTATTTAACACATTCTCATTACGCAGATGAATCTTTAATGGAACAATACTAACAGCCAATGGAAAGAATACAAAGGCAAATGCAGAGGCCAGTAACGGGCTTCCTGAGGCAGGTGACCTGTCATAGCTCAATTGTGTTGTAATTTTGAATACGGAGAGAATCTCTAAATCCAAAAGTCGAAAAACAAGCAAACAAAAAAACCAACACCCTTGGTGGGAAACAAAGGAAAAAAACTGGATTTACTTCCAGCTTTTATTGAGAGCCTCACTCATCTTTAAGAATTAAATGAAACTTATCTAACCGGTATAATTTTTCTGCAGAAAAATCTGCATGAAGCTCTATCACCAGAAATGGAAATACACTCCCACAGTATGCTGCTCTAGGAAGACCATAGCTTGTCTCATTACGTGCAGTGTTATCCTCACACGTGCAATCAATTATTCAAATAATTTGTTGACAATTAATATAACTATTTCTAATCAAGAATGGTTACAATTAGGAATTATGTGATCACATCAAGATCTGTGCATCATAAATTCAGGAGGCACAACCTGGAAGGTGAAGAAACATTTTTCAATGTATTCATTTTTACTAGTTAAAAGGACTGAGGAAGGTTTATTTGTGTGATCCCTAAGCAAGGGCTCACAGAACACGTAAGAGTGAAATTACTGTCTTTATTACATTTGTTGCTGTCAGTTACGTAGTAGAAACTCTTCAGTTATGGAGGGGAGAATTCAATTGTTTTCTTTTTAATAATCAGGAAGGATGAGAAACATTTGAATTGTGTGATTGACATGCAAAAAAAGGGAATTATTTATGTTTACTTTCTACAAAATCAGGTCTGTAGTGTTAAGTAGGTTATTCCTGAGAGAACATAAGCACTGAAGTACAATCAGAAAATTCAAAATTAATTTGGTTTTAATCCTTCTCAGAGTGTTTGCCTTTCTCGCCGTACAAATTTGTATTTCATCTTTCCCTCTATCATAGGTTCAGCTATGTACTTCATTTCTTGTCTTTATTAGAAACCATTGCAGAGCTTCTGGGTCTTATTCTATGACATATGGCAGCCAAGTAGAAAAAAAAATCACTGTTTCTGTGCATCTACAAACATATAATCACATTTTAATTCATTTCAATTTTTATTTTAAGTTTGTTAGACTGACATGAAGCCCTTCAGGAAATACATGAAGATGGATGAGACCTACTGAAACTTCTTCTGCATTCTCTTTCCTCTGCAAGTCTTACCAGTGTATATCACTGCCTGATTGTGGTAACTCATCTGTCTGCATTGAATGCATTTTCAAAAACATAATGCTTTTCCATTGCCAGTAATAGTAACAGATCTGTTCTGATGCCACAGTATCAGCAAGTGAAAAGTGAAGAAAATTTCTCTATTAAAACTTTTGATGTGATAGAAAATGTTGGCATGACCTCTGCTGACAGAAAAGAAGTTCTCCTCAACAGTTTTTAAGATGCAGAGCAATGAGAGTTCAGCTGAAAAGCTACGTATGCAGAAGTGCCTCTCATTTACTCACGTTGACACAGCATCGGTTTCAGGAATTTCTGAAAATATTAAGGTTACCGAAGAACCTGAAGCACAGATTTTAAACTACAATTTAGAGATACCACCTGAAGCCCAAGTCATATCAGTACCACTTTCTTGTTTCTCACCTATAATGCAGCAGCTGATATCTACCAGAATTAAACGTGTCTCTGAAGTAAGGGAGGCTACAGAAATACCAACTGTTACTTATATTTGGCCAGTATTAAAGATAGGAGAGGCTTGCAAACAGTCCTGGGACAGACTTCCAAATTCCTTAATACCAAACAGCCCAAACGTAGCAAGGCACTGCTCTAGTCCTGATGTAGTAACTGAAGATGTAATGTGTTCCCAAGTAACCCCAGTGAAACAGCTTGCACAAGAAGAGCAAGGCAGCAAGACAACAAAGTCATATCCTCTTATTTTGAAGTCTTCCAACACTGTTGTTTCAGGAATTCTAAGATCATTGGCTAATACTGAGAATAAGGATTATAAAAATATTTTACCACTTTCATCTATTAGCTCTATTGGAAAGAAAGTGAAAATTCCATTTAAGGAAAATGCTATGATAATACATAATGGAGAAGTCTACATCCCTTACGTAATGAGACATGAAACTTTCTCAACAGAAATGGAAATACAGAATCAAGATACGTTGCTCAGGAAGATCACAGTTTCTTTCATTACTTGCAGAACTATCCGCGAAAGGGCAGGACAGGTAAGACCGCACTGGGCCGGTGTGGGAGGTGGGTCAAGTGGCAGGGCATGTAAGTGCTGTCCCTCTTTGCTCGAGACCAGCTTTCTGGCAGTCTCAGACCACAGGTTTAAACATGATCTCCACCAGACAGCAGGCTTGTCCCAAGAAGACTGTGGCAACCCAGACAGAGGGCCTGCCCAGAAATGTGGCTGTTCAGGTCTCTGGCTGCAGGGAGTGCCTGATCTTGCTGCTGCCAGTGAAGGGTGGCAGGGATTCCACCTGCATGAGGTGTGAGCAGGTGGATGATCTGCTTAGTATGGTAGTGGAGCTCAAGGAGGAGGTGGAGAGATTAAGGACCATCAAGAAGTGTGAGAGGGAGATAGACTGGTAGAGCAACTCTCTTCCAGTAATACACCCGATTGATACCCCCCAAACGGTGGTAGACCCTCTCACCTGCCATAGTCAAGCAGAGGGAAACAAATTGAGAGAAGAGGAGGAGTAGGAACAAGTCTGGGCTCAGTGACGCAGGCAACCCCCATCCTGACTTACCTCAGTTCCCCAGGTGCCTCTGTGTAATTGGTTTGAAGCCCTGGAACCTGAGGGAGAGATGAGTGACGATGTGGTGCAAAGTTGTCTAGGGTGAGGTGGTCAGCTCCACACCTCAGGACTGCTTCCACCTGAAAGAAGGGTGATTGTTGTAGGCAACTCACTTCTAAGAGGAATGGCGGGCCGTATATGTTGGCCTGACCCTACCTGTAGGGAGGTGTGCTGTCTGCCTGGGGCCCCGGTTAGGGACATCTCTAGAAAACTCCCCAGTCTGATCCACCCCCCTGATTATTATCCTTTATCAATAGTTCAGGCTGGCAATGATGAGGTTGCTGACAGAAGCCTGAAGATTATCAAAAGTGATTTCAGGGGACTGGGGTGGTTAGTTGATGAAACAGGTGTACAGGTAGTATTTTCCTCTATTCCTTCAGTGATAGAGAAGGACACTGAGAAGGGCAGGAAATCTCAGCTTATAAACACATTGCTGAGAGGGTGGTGCAAATGCAAGAATTTTGAATTTTGGGTTCTATGATCATGGTTTACTTGGTTTACTTGGCACCTGGCCTGAGGTCTGCTGATGTGTCTCACCTGTCTTGTAGGGGGAAACAAATCCTTGCCCAGGAGCTGGCAGGGTTTGTAGAGAGGGCTTTTAGCTAGATAAGAAGGGGGAAGGGAATAAACCCAGGCCTGCTAGAGGTGAGCCTAGGGGAGTGATAACTGGATGAGGGGGGAGGCAAGGGGCTCAGCTGAAGTGCATCTATGCCAATATATGCAGCATGGGCAACAAACAGGAGGAGCTGGAAGCCATTGCAGGGCTGGCAAACTATGACTTTGTTGCCATTACGGAAACATGGTGGGATCACTTCCATGACTGGAGTGCTGCAATGGATGGCTATAAGTGCTCCAGAAAGGATAGGTATGGAAGGAGGTGTGGTGCCATGGCCCTCTATGTTTGAGAGTGTTTTGATGTAACTGAGCTTGCAACTGGGGATAACAAGGTTGAATCCCTATGGACCATAGGGAGAGCTGTGCCCTGCAAGACCTGCTGTTCACAAACAGAGGTCTGGTGGGAGATGTGAAGGTCAGGAGCTGTCTTGGACAGAGTGACCATGAAATGGTTCTTGGTGAAGTCAGGAGAGGGGACAGCAAAATTGCTACCTTGGACTTTTGGAGGGTGAACTTCGAATTGTTCAGGACACTGGCAAGTACAGTCCCTTGGGATTCAGTCTTGGAAGGTAAAGGGGTCCAGGAAGGCTGGTCACTCCTCAAGAGAGAAGTCTTAAAGGTACAGGAACAGGCTATTCCCCTAAGCTGCAAGATGAGCCAGCGATGAAGAGGACCGGCGTGGATGAACAGGGAGCTTTTCCTGAGGCTCCAGGAGAAAAATCTACCTCCTGTGGAAGAAGGGATGGGTTACTTGGGGAGAATACAAAGAGGTTGTTAGGATAAGCAGAGAAAGAATTAGAAAGGCAAAAGCCCAGCTTGAACTCAACTTGGCCACTGGGGTAAAAGGGAACAAGGACTCTTTTACAAATATATTCACAGTAAGAGGAGGACCAAGGAGAAACTCCAGTCCTTACTGGATGTGGCTGAGAATGTAACCACTGAGGATAAAGAAGAGGCTGAGGTTCTCAGTGCCTTCTTTACATCTGTCTTTAAAAGTCAGGGTACTTTACTCTCTCACCTAGAAGTCTCAGATGGGGAGCAGAGTAAATCCCCCATGATTCAAGAGGAAACAGTGAGAGACCTACTATTCCACCTGGACTGCCACAAGTCCATGGGGCTGGATGAGCTCCATCCAAGAGTGCTGAGAGAACTGACAGAGGTGATAGCCAAGCCACTTTCCATCATCTATGAGCATTCCTGGTCAACTGGAGAGGTCCCAGAGGACTGGAGACTTGCCAGCGTGACTCCCATCTAGAAAAAGGGTCGCAAGGAAGATCTGGGGAACTACGGGCCTGTCAGCCTGGCCTTGGTACCAGAGAAAGTTATGGAGCAGATTGTCTTGGGGGAGATCACATGGCATTTGTGGGACAACCAGGGGTCAGGCCTAGCCAGCATGGGTCTGTCAAGGGCAGGTCCTGCTTCATCAACCTGATATCCTTCTATGGTCTGGTGACTCTCCTGGTGGATGAGGGAAAGGATGTTGATGAGGTACCCAAGACTTCAGCAAAGCCTTCAGTACTGTCTCTCACAGCATTCTCCTGGAGAAACTGGCAGCCCATGGCTTAGATGGGTACACTCTTTGCTGGGTAAGGAACTGGCTGGAGGGCCAGGCCCAGAGAGTGGTGGTGAATGGAGTTAAATCCAGCTGGTGACAGGTCATGAGTGGTGTTCCCCAGGGATTGGTGCAGGTCTTTGAGTTTTCATGGTTTAAAGTTAAATAAAATTAGATAATGCTGGGAAGGCGTCTATCAGTATTTTTTAGTAAATGGTCAGGGAAGCATTGCACTTACGTGAGCAGCAAAGTGCTATTTGGAGAATAGTAAGTCCAAATTTAGTCTAATCATAGAATCACCAAGGTTGGAAAAGACCTCTAAAATCATCCAGTCCAGCTGTCTACCTACCACTATTATTTCCCCACTCCCAAGGGAGAAGTTGTTTCTAAAAACAGGTGATGAGTGCTATCATGATCATATTTTAAATTAACAGTGAAATTAAAGAGGAGAAAGGACTGGCTGTCAAGAGATGAACTGAATTGACTGAATCCTGAATTAAATTCCTCCTTGTAGCACTGAGGTAGAGAAGAATCTAGAAATGAGCTTTGAAAGAAGCTGAGGCAAGAGGAAAACTGCTATCCAACAATCACTTTCAGGTAGTAAAGTTCTACTTTTTCTTGTTTCAGTTCCTCAAGAAGGCTGCTTTCCCATCCAAAGAACTGCAAAATAGAAATGAGAGAGAAGCACAGCAGAAAGTAGACAAAGAAGTAAGAAATAAATTTGGTGTTGTTAAAGATATAAGAATACATCTCAAGAGGAGAAATCCCAGTGAACTTAAAGAAGATTTTGGCAAAGCTTCTACATTTAAATGGAAGGTAATTACCAGGACAGAGAAATGGAAAAAAATGTGTCAAAGGATGCTTAATTCTCACTATAGAAATATACAGCATTCATCACCTTGAAGTGATCATTACACACCATTAGTACTCTCTCCAAAACTTTTGGGCTTTTTGAGCCCTTGTCATACAACATTTTCTAATTAAGAACTTACAGTGTTTATGAAGATTTACAGAACCTATATATATATATGTATTTCTTTATATCAGCTACTGAAAGTCAGGAAACTCTGTCTTTGCAGATTACATTCTCTTGTTATATTCTGTCATTTCTGCAAACTTTGAGTGAACGTTCTGCAAAGAGTAGCACATCGTGCTGAAGATAGCCTTTATCATATCTAAGATTTCAAATAAGAAGTAACTTTTTCGTATAGGGAGTGGGAGATCTCTGCTGTCTTAATCTATACTTCACATCTGGTTGCACTATGCCCTAGCAGTGCATCTTTTTTTATGTGTATGTTTAAAGTTATTTTTGATAACTAATAATATATTGTATTAAATAATGCATAAATGCTCTGAAAACACACATAATTCGTAGTATCTTAAATATATTAGCACATCAGAATTTCTATGTATTTCTTAGGTGCGGTTGTATCCCTTTCAACAGCACACAGTAATCACAAAGCAAGTGAGCGTAGGAAATGAGATATATGCATTTAAATTTTCCTCAAGTGCAAAACTAGTCAAACCACAAGATCACAGCCCAGACCTGTTTCTACTAACACAATTAATCTACTGGCTTGGCAAAGGCACTTATTTTGGAGTTTATCTTAAAAACTCAAATTCGGTAATGTAGTGAGCTCATGTTAGTATTGATAGCAAGCACGACAGGTCCTTTTTAAGATTTTAGTACTATTTGCTGCATATTTGCATGTTTGTATATGAAGTGCTAGGAGTGAGCCCACTACATGAATAATGCCAGGATCTCCTTGTGGACAGGAACAAGTCTTGTTCTAAAACTGGTTTTTGTTTTTTTCTCCTGAATTGTCCAGATTTCCTTAGATTAGATCATCTTACTCAGTTATTAAATACTGTCTACTAAGAGTCATCAGAATTGATTAAAGTAAAATCAATGTGTATATATTAGATCCTTATTGTTCAGCAGCAAGCTCAGCTACTTGAACCAGGTTTGGCAAAGAGAAGAAAAATAACTAAGAGAGTGGGAGTAATCAGGAAAAGCATATTCAACCTTGACGTGTAGCACAGCAAGAGACTGTGAGAAAGGGAAACATAATTACTCTATGCAGTGTGAAAGTTTAAAGAACACCATACATGATGCCTGATTCTCTTTTGGGAAGAGCGTTGGACAAACCCTTTTCTTCAGCATACAGTACTGCAGGCAGGCTTAGACAGACACAGTCCGAGTAGCCTTCAGAAGAGCCTGAAAAAGAGATTATTTCTCTTGACATCACCAGAAAAAAATGCAGCAAGGCACTATGTAGTATTCATAGGAACTGTGTGGATGCTTTTGCTCAGGAATCCAACAACACTACTCAAATGACTGAGAGCTCTGACCTTAATTTTACTTTAAACAGCCTAATACTGTAAACGTCAATATAAACTTTCCTCATATTACCTTAGCAGAAAATAGAGTTCTTAGGGTTTAAACCTTAGCCTGATATGTTGTTTGTGCTGTTTTCTAGTTTTCTTATGAAACTAGAGTACAAGCATAGGACATGCATTGTATTCTGAATGTGCCTACTGCAAGCCAAGCACTACACAGCTTCTAGCTGTGTGCAGATGCGGATACATCCCACTGGTATGCTCTCATTTTGTGAAAGCAAAGTTAATAGGAAGATTGGAAATGGCATCGAGTACAGTGCTAGGGTACTTTATTCGGCAAGTATAAATTGATCAGTTTGTTTTGTGTTTCTTATTTCTTTCTATTCATCATCTCTTTAACACAGCACAACAAACCTGACAAGCTATCTTGTTTTTATCAGTAAATTTACCATCATCTTTGGGAAAAAGTCTTGAAGGTTTTGGGTTTGTGGGTTTTATAAAAAGAAAAATCGGGAATATTTTATCAGGACAGAAAATCAGATATTTGCCACCTTACAGTTTCCTCTACCCATCAGTGAATTTGTATGTTCCCTGACAGCAGCTTCCCCACCACTGCCTTTTTAAAGTACAGTGTAAAGTGTAAGCCTTATCCTACTAACCCTCCCAGTGGAGTACATTGCTTTCTACCCTGGTTTGCCCTCATTACAACCTTCCTCCAGGCAACAGTCTGCACGTATACGCCTCACAGCCCCAGTTTATCTTTGCAAAACTGAGTTCCCATCTATAATTTTCTCACAATCCACGTCTGGCAAATAACATATGGGCTATATAGTACAAACTAAATAGCCAGTTCTCTCCAACATCCATTCCTATAAATAGGAATGAGTAGTTCCTCAAGCATCAGGTTTCTGGTACTGTGCCAAGACCAACACAACATAAACAAATTTTATCTTCTAAAAAGTTAAGACTGTGTTTTCATTCTTTCTTCTTGTTAGCAATTTTTGTTATTTTTCTTTGGCCATTAGATCAAATCCATCTGAACTGACAATGCAGATGCAAATAAAAATGATCTATCTGGAGAGTACAGCAAGGTTTAAATAGTTGGCATTTTTCAGTTAGCTCATCCTGCGTCACCTTATTGTTATTATTATTTAAATTTTATTGCAATAATATAAACACTTTCTCCAATCTATTTTTGAGGTAGAAATCCTGATCTTTAGTTTTCTTGTCCTGAAGAGACAGGAATAACTGAATTATGCTTCAGTGTTCTTATGTCAGGTGATTCCTGAAATTGTGCTCCTTGTAGTCAGAATTATTCAAGAAATAAAGCAGTTCTACTTTTTCTTGTTTCAGTTCCCCAAGAAGGCTGCTTTTCCATCCAAAGAATTGCAAAGGAGAATTGAGAGAGTAGCACAACAGAAAGAAGACAATGAACTAAGAAGGAAATTTGGTATCATTAAAGATATAAGGATCCATCTCAAGAGGTTAAAATTTTCATGCAATTCTATTGTTCAAGTTGTTTATCTGCAGCAGAGTTAATGATCAATAACAAATTACTGTTTCTCTTTGATCTATTATCTCTTGTTCAGTCTGTAGCACTCAAGTCACATTTTGTCAACTGAATCTTAACCAATGTCTACTGCTCCTTCCAAGATCTCTGACCTACTTTTATTGTCCCTGGGTGGAAACAACATTGGTGTACACTCAGCATTCATGAAAAATGTGCTATAACTATTTTGTGAAATATTTTAAAGCCAGATAAAGCAATACTTTCCAGAGTATGTTAACAGAGCACAGGTATTAATTACTTTTCTTTTTTCCTTTCTTCCAGTACCAAAATAAAAGATCTGGTGTAAAATAATAATAATAATAATTGTGCTGGCTGTCATTTTTCTTATTTTCTTTCCCCAGTAAATATGCCGAGGCAGGTTCTTAGTTTTGACAATGTTTCTCCATCTATCCACATTTTAATTTCTCAACAAGCGTCCCAAAAATCAAGTACGAACAAATACTCAATGAAACACTTCATGTTTATTCTAGAGCTGTTTTACACAGGTGCTTCCACTTGCCTGTCTGATATTGAGAACTTTTCAGATACCAAGTGTTATGAGAAGTTCTCATTAACTTTAATTATTACTGTCACTACCTTTGCACTATTTTCTACTGCCATATCCTTCTCTTTGTAGATTATATTAAATATGTTGTTTTGTCATTTCTTCAGACTTTGCTCATTGTAATTAGAATTATTCAAGTAATAAAAAGATGTTTTACCTCCTTTAAATTATTAATCCTTACTTTTTTCTGGTTTGTGATCATTTCTTGAAAATTAGGTTTGTGTTTAGATTACAATACTGGAATTAACCTGGGATTGTTGATTCTTCCTGAAGTATGTTACACATACAAGTTCCCCTTTCTAAAGAGAAGCTCTGCAAAATGTTTTCTTTTATATGCAAGACAAAATTTATAAGAAGGGTAGCATCTTTTAGCAAAATAACTACTATATTTAGAAAAACAGAGAATCATATAATCATAGAATTACTCAGGTTGGAAAAGACCTTAAAGATCATTGAGTCCAACCACAAGCTAACCACTACCCTCACTAACAACCCTCTGCTAATTCATGTCCCTGAGCACCACATCCAAATGGTTTTTAAACACATCTAAGGATGGCGACTCAACCACCTCCTTGGGGAGCCTATTCCAGTGTTTAACAATCCTTTCTGTAAAGAAGTGTTTCCTAATGTCCAACCTAAACGTACCTTGGCGCAACTTGAGGCCATTTCCCCTCGTCTTGTCACTTGTCACCAGTGAGAAGAGACCTACCCCGCTCTCACTGTAAACACCTTTCAGGTACTGGAAGAGAGTAATAAGGTCTCCTCTCAGCCTCCTCTTCC